>VMDO01029061.1:0-23112 GCA_007922755.1 Pedetes capensis
CTATTGTCAGTGCTTCTCTGCTGTTCATAGGGTTTTCAATGGCAGATTGATTTTTGGGAGGGGGTTGCCAGGTCCTTCTCCCAAGCCTACAGCTTCTGGTGTTCCCAGGTGGTCTCCCATCCAGGTACTAACCAGGCCCGACCCTGCTTAGCTTCTGAGATCTGACGGGATCGGATGCCACAGGGCTATGGCTGCAGGCATTTAAAATAGACCTATTTTAGTTCATTTGGAAGTAGACTTTGATTTTTTAAGTGTTGGACCTTTCCTATTTTGATTTTAGAAATATCATAAAGCAGCCAGGCATGGTGGAACACGCCTGTAATCCCAGCGACTGGGGAGGCAGAGGCAGGAGGATCACAAGTTCGAGACCAGAGGTAGTCTATGTAATTTAGTGAGACCCTGTCTCAAAAAAGTAAAAAAAAAAAAAAAAAAAAAAAAAAAAAAAAAAAAAAAAAAAAAAAAAAAAAAAAAAAAAAAAAAAAAAAAAAAAAAAAAAAAAAAAAAAAAAAAAAAAAAAAAAAAAAAAAGGGCTGGATGTGCAGCTCAGTGGTCCAACACTTGCAAAGCATGCAAGTATGAGGCCCTGGGTTCAACCCCCAGTACTGCAAAAAATAAGAAAAAGAAAAAAAAGAAAAAAAATCATAAAGCAAGGCTTTACAAACACTCTAACATTTCATTATTTATAGAGATGTTATGCATTTTTGCCCATAGGCATTTCCTACCTGTGCAATGAAAGCTTGATCAGAAATCATGGATATGTGAAAAGTCTTACATTATTTCCTCATATTAAACAGAGTATAGCAGTGTTCACTAATAAAACAATCTTAATAGAAAAGTTCATTTTTCATGGAAAATATTAATATAAGAAATAGTATATTAAATTTGTAGAGGATAATGCTGACAATCATCAAGCAAATTGGTATGTTCATAATTGAAGAGAGCTATCCATTTTTAATATAGAGTACTTTTTTTACAGTAGCATGCTAGAGTAGTTATCTTTTGCTAACTCTCAAAAGTCAATTGATAAATGTTCAGAAATTTTATGAGATAGTATTTTAGCTTGTAATTTACCAACATAGAAGAAATCATAGCATGGGAATTGGAAAAAGCCAAATTTGGGCTTTTCCCCCCTGAGAACTAGTTATGAAACATTAATCACACCAATGGTTAATGCCTTCTTAGTACCTTGTCAGAAAAAGCACTTAAAGCAGTCATAGAGTCTTCATTTAAGACAAGAAATACCAACAGACTATTTCCTGGTGTTATTTCTAGCTGCAGGTAATTATCCAGATATTTAAAAATAGACAGAGTAGGTGGATGCCAGATAAGGGAATCATTTAGACACAGAGATCAAATGGGACTGTAAAGCTGAACTCATCTTCATGATTCTGGGGAGCTGAACCCAGGGCTTGTGCATATTTTGTAAGTGCACTGTCACTGAACTGCACCCCAGCCCCCTTTAAAAATTTTTTTTTTAATCTTGCTCAGTTATGCAAGATGCCTCTGGCCTCGAACTTTTAATTCTCCTGCCTCTGCTTCCTGAGTTGCTAGGATTACAGGTACGTGCCACCATGCCTAGGCTCGTTTTCATAATTCTTAGAAGCAAGACTATAAGCCACAATATTCCAAATCTACCTAACAACCACAACAACATTATTATTAGATATGATGACCAAGTTAAAAGCTTCATACCAAAATCTATTGGTCAATAAGGGACTGCATATGCCTTCATTTGAAGTATTATTGTTTTGCTCATTTTTATGGGCTTTTTCCTTTTATCCTATCCAATCAACCCAGAGGTTGTAATCTGATTGCCTAGTTGTGGAATTAATGCTGTTATCAGCCAGAACAAGTCAGTATGAATCTAGAGAGAAAAATCTCTCCCAACAAGAAAATTTGAACAGGGTATTAAGGATTTTAAAGAACACGTTTTCAGGAGAATTCAACCAAATCTCTAACTTAATTTTACTTTTCTGAGTTCATCTTTTCCACTAACTAAATGTATAGTTCCAATAAGGGACTATAATATTAACCATTGTTGTTAGGTGCTGTTGAGTCGGTTGAGACTCATAGCAACACTATATACAACAGAACACAATACTTCTCAATACTGCCATGCCTGGAACTATTGTCAGTGCTTCCCTGCTATTCATAGGGTTTTCCATGGCTAAATGTTTTGAGATTGTTTCAGGAGTGGGCTGCCAGGTCCTTCTCCCATTTTTGTGGTGCAGGGAATTGAACCCAGGGCCTCAGAGCATGCAGAGCAAGCACTCTAGCGGCCAAATATTAACCATAAGGATAAGTTTAATGGGAAAACAACCTAAATTCAATGAAAAATGCCAATTCAAGGATAAAAATAAAGGCTGAAATCATTGAACAATCATTTAAAGGTCACTCATTCAGTGATCTATATATAATCTCCTGTGATTTATCATACAGGTTGCCATTTAGCAATATTAGATTTTGATAGTAAATCTAACTAAGCATTATTCTGTTTAAGTTGCTGAGGAGGAAGTTTTCATACCAGCTGATTTGCTATCTATTCAATCCCTGAAGAGGAATAGGGACTGGAGATGTGGGCAGAGACATCCCTTGGGAAAAGCCAGTGACCTGGTTTAACTTGATTATAATTATCATGAGAACTGGATGTCCTGTCAAACAAAGCAATGATATTTGCTAGGAAGAAGCTCCTTATTTATAGTATTCTCTTAGCAGATATCCCTGGATTATTACTGCCTGGAATCTATTACAATTATAGGGCAAACCTGGAATCTATACAATTATAAGGCATGGCCTCCTATAAAATGTCACATATGCTCAAGCAGAAAAATGGAGATGTTTCATAAATGAAACACACCCCACAAAATCTCACTTGGTGGCCTCGTCTTTATTGTAAACTAGGTGATTTATATGATATGGGAAGGACATGAGAAGCCACTGGAATGTCCTAGGTCCTAAGTATTATTAAAATTATCAGTAAAGCTTGATTGGATAAGCTCTCTAATGAGTATAAGTCTGACTTGTTTGTTTGTTTGTTTTGGTGTTGGAGACATACAACAGGCGAAACACTATTGTCAGTGCTTCTCTGCTGTTCATAGGGTTTTCAATGGCAGATTGTTTTTTGGGAGTGGATTGCCGGGTCCATCTCCCAAACCTACAGCACCTGGTATTCCCAGGCGGTCTCCCATCCAAGTACTAACCAGGCCCGACCCTGCTTAGCTTCCGAGATCTGACGGTATCGGATACCACAGGGCTACAGCTGCAGGCATTTATTGGCAATAGATGTTGTTAATTCTTACCTCTTGGTGATTATAAGGATTGATTGATTGTTGTTGTTGTTAGGTGCCATCCAGTTGGTGTCCAATTTATAGCTACCCTATGTACAACAGGTGAAACACTATTGTCAGTGCTTCTCTGCTATTCATAGGGTTTTCAATGGCTGATTGTTCTTGGGAGTGGGTTGCCAGATCCTTCTCCCAAGCCTTCAGCACCTGGTGTTCCCAGGTGGTCACCCATCCAAGTACTAACCAGGCCTGACCCTGCTTAGCTTCTCAGGTCTGACAGGATCAAACCTCACAGTGGTACATCTGCAGGCATACGTGATATATAAATGGTAAATAGCATACTAAAAAACCTTTTTTGGAAGCCGCATGTTCACAGTGTAGCGGAATTAAAGCTTGTAAATCTCATAACAATAGTGAAAATCCCCAAAATAATATTACCTGGATTTTATTATATCCTAGGAAGAGCTTCTCTAGTTTTACCAAAGATTGCAATTTGCTCAGCTCTCGCAGTCTGTTTTCCTCTGCGTGAAGTGCCAACAGAGAACTTGGTTTGGCAAAAGCAGTATCATTAAATGCTCTGATGCGGTTATGGTCTACTACCAGCTCCTGAAGGACTTCTAAATTGTCTAGCCCTTCAACTTGACTGATTTCATTCCCTAAAAAAAGATAAGTCATTATATATCAAGTGAGCCACAACTTCCTGAATTAAATACTATCCACCGTCATTTAAATATTTTTTATCAAATGATTTTTTGAAAAGGTAACAAGTTTATATTTTTGTGTCTCAAAACTGCTACAACACAAAGAGGTCATTTTTTCTTATTCCAAATGAGCAACCTATTTCAAAACAATTTTATCTAGCTTTAGTACATCCTCTTGACAATCTCCTAATGCAATTACAAAAACATCTTGGACTCTTCTTGTCACCTTTCTCCTTTTCACTGCTTTTTAGACTTTATTCCTCCCACTGACACTACCAAGGTTCAGGACCTTATTATCATTCATGCTGGATGGAAAACACATGTACTTTGGAGTCAGACCTGGGTTTCACTCTGTACCATAACACATACTGATGCAAACTCAGACAAATTATTAGCCTCACTGAGCTTCAATTTCATTTCTTTTCTTTTCTTTTCCTTTCCTTTCCTTTCTTTTCTTCCCTCACACCCTCCCTTCCTTCCTTCCTCTCTCTCTCTTTCTTCTCTCTCTCTTTCCCCTTTTCTCTTCTCTCCTCTTTTTCCTCTTCCTCCTCCTTCTCTTCTTCTCTCCCTCTCCTTTTCTATCTTTTTTCTTTTTTTGGCAGTTCTCACTATGTATCCCAGGCTGGCCTGGAACTCGCAATCCTCTTGCCTCTGCCTCCTAAATTCTGGGATAAAGGACATGTGTGCATGCCTGGCTCTTCAATTTCTTTTTTGTTTTAAATGTGTATAACCATACTTACCATGTAGGGTTGTTGTGAGGACTAAATGAGGAAATCTATGTAGTGAACACCTTTCCCAATAACTGCATAAATGGCAGCTGTCATTGTCAGAGAAAACTGCCTCACTTCCAACATAAGGCTACCATTCTAATTTGCCATGCTAGCCATGTCAAGTGCACACATTCCCTCTATACATTATCAGGTTAAAATAAACCTTCCAGAATTACACTGTTTACTTTTTGGTATGTCAATATGTCTTTTAAAAGATCTGTCATTGTTGTGCTCAGTTTCTTTTCTTTTCTTTTTCTTTTTTTTAGACTAAATTTCCATGTTCTTGACCAAATAAGATAACAGTGATAGGTAAAAAGAGACATTAAAATAAAAACACAATGGTTTAGGAAAGCCTGTCTTTCAGTAACAAAGTTACTATACTCAGATCAACTATCTAATTTCTTCCCATGTCTTACTGATGGATCTCTTAATCCTTCTCTTCTGCATTAAATAATTATTGCTAGACTAATATTTCAATCTCTGTGTTTTTCTCATCCTACTTTTCTAAAAATTTATAATCCCTACCTATGAACTATAGTCTATCTAAATTTCTCCAGTTGGCTTCCATAACTTGGTCTTACTCTACATTTTCAACTTTAGTTCCTCACTAGTCCTCAAAAAATTTTAAATTATTGTAAGTTAATGAGGTTTACTTGAAACCAAACTAAATTAAATAACTTATTCATTAAAATGAGAATTATCTCTCAAATTTATCATGTTTAGAGGTTTTTAAACTCCCCCAGATAATTGCATACTCTTTGTTCTCATCAGGTTGAACCATTTTCAATTATTGGCCCACAGACATCATAGTCATGCCCTGTGATTCTTTTCTTTCTACCCATGCTTGCATATCTTTGAGCAATACTCACCTTTAATCTAAATTCTATTAATCCCTGAAGAATGGGACATTATAATAGATACCAATTGAATCCAGAGAATCATTAGGGTATACTTTGAAAACCTATATTCCAAAAAACTGGAAAATCTCGAAGAAATAGATAAATTGCTACACACATATGACCTACCAAAATTAAATCAAAAGGATCTAAACAATATAATAAATAGATCTATAATGAAAAATGAGATTGAAGCACTAATAGTCTCTCAACAAAGAAAAACCCAGTACCAGAAGAATTCACTGCTGACCTCTACCAGCCCTTCAGAGTAGACTTAAAACCAATGTTCCTCTAACTATTCCATAAAATAGAAAGGGAAGGAATGCTACTAAACTCATTTGAAGCCAGCATTGCCCTGATAACAGAACATGAAAAGGACACAACAAAGAAAACTCTGGACAAATTTCCCTGATGAACACGGGTGCAATAATTCTCAATAAAATACTTGCAAACCAAATTCAACAACACATCAAAAACTCTATGATCAGGGTGGCTTTATTCCAAGGATGCAAGGAAATCACATCCATAATCTCAAGAGATGCAGAAAAAGCTTTTGACAAAGTTCAACATCCCTTCATGATAAAATCCCTGAAGAAATTAGGCATACAAGGAACATACCTCAACATAATAAATGGTACATGTGACAAATGTATCGCCAACATCATACTAAATGGGGAAAACCAAAAAGTATTTCCTTTAACATCAGTAATGAAACAGGGGTGTCAACAATCTCCACTCTTGTTCAATATAATGTTTGGATTCTCAGCCAGAGCATTAAGGCAAGAGAAAGAAAGAAAAGGATACAAATAGGGAATGAAAAAGTCAAATTATCTTTATTTGCAGACAATATGATCCTATAATTAAAAGGCCCTAATGACTCCCCCAGAAAATTATTAGATCTGAAAAGCACTTTAAGCAAAGTTGTTGTTGTTGTTGTTGTTGTTGGGTGCCCTTGAGTCAGTATCCGATTCATAGCGACCCTCATAGGGTTTTCAATGGCTGTTTCGGGATTGCCTTGGGAGTGGATTGCCAGGTCCTTCATCCCATTTTTGTGGTGCTGGGAATTGAACTCAGGACCTCAGAGACTGCAGCACAGTGCTCTACCAAATGAGCTAAATCCCAGCCCTTAAGCAAAGTAGCAGGTTATAAAATCAAGATCCAAAAATCAGTAGCCTTTCTATACAATAATTTTTCTATATCAATAAAAAACATGCTGAGAAAGAAGGAGAACAACCCCATTCACAGTAGGCTCAAAAAATAAATAAAATACCTAGGAATAAACCTAACCAAGGAGGTAAAACATCTCTACAATGAAAACATTAAAACATTGAAGAAATTAAAGATGTGAGAAGAGAGAAATACACCCCCATGTCCATGAGTCAGTAGAATTAATATTATGAAAATGGCTCTATTACCCAACGTGATATACAGATTTAATGGAATCACCACCAAAATTTCAATGACATTCTTTGCAGAAACAAAAAAAACAATCCTTAAATGCATATCAAACCACAAACGACCCTGAATAGCCGAAGCAATCCTGAGCAGAAAGAACAATAGTGGAGGTACCACAATACCTGATTTCAAATTATACCATAATCCATAACAAAAACAGCATGGTCCTGGCACAAAAACAGACATGTAGACAAATGGAATAGAATACATGATACAGAAATAAACCCATGCAGCTATATCCATCTGATTCTCAACGAAGGTGCCAGAAACACATTGAAGAAAAGATAGCCTAGCCTGTTCAACAAATGGTGCTGGCAAAACTGGATACACATGAGTAGAAGACTGCAACTATATCCCTATCTCTCATACCGTACAAAAATCACTTCAAAATGTTTCTAAGACTTTAATATAAGACATGAAGATTTAAACTACTAGAGAAAACCATAGGAGAAACACTTCAAGTTATAGGCATAGGCAAGGACTTTCTGAAAAGGACTCCAATAGCCCAGGAAATAATAGCTAGAATTGACAAACGGAATGTCATGAAATTAAAATGCTTCTCCACAGCAAAGGAGACAATTAACACAGTGAAAAGACAGACTACAAAATGGGATAAAATCTTTGCCAGCTATACATCTGACAGGAGACTAATATCTAGAATATATAAAGAACTAAAAAAATTAAAAATCAAAACCCGCTAATCATCTAAACAATGAATGGGCAAATGAACAGATAGTTCTCAAGAGAAGTATAAATGGCCAATAAATATATGAAGAAAATGTTCAGCATCCTTATCCATCAGGGAAATGGAAATCAAAACTACATTGAGATTCCACCTCATCCTAGTCAGAATGGCTATCATCAATAAAACAACAAATGACAGCAAGGATTTTGAGGAAAAGGAACCCTTATACGCTGTTGGAGTGTAAATTAGTGCAGGCACTATGGAACTCAGTATGGATGTTTCTCAAAAAAGTAAAAATAGAAGTATCATATGACCTAGCTACATACCACTCCTGGGTATATACCTGAAGGAATCAAAGTCAGCATACCACAGAGATAACTGCACAACCATGTTTACTGCAGTACTATTCACAGTAGCCAAGTTGTAAAATCAGACTAAATGTCCATCAGCAGACAAACTGATAAAGAAAATGTGGTATATGCACACAATAGAGCATTATGTAGCCATACAGGACAAAATTATTTCATTTGCAGAAAAATAAATAGAACTGGAGGTTCAACATGCTAGGTGAAATAAGCCAGACTCAGACAAACATCACATTTTTTTCTACATGGGTTCTAACTATATATACACATGTTTGTGTATATGTACATGCACACACACTCATATATAGATCACATATATACACACAAACATGTGTATATACATGAGAGATGAAAGTAGAACGGGACTATTTGTGGGGAGAAAGGGGACCAGTAGGAAGAGTAAGAAGGAACAAAAGAGGGTAAAAAGGGAAGAAGACAAATATTGCATGTTTTCTCTCATGCAGAATCTAGATTATTTGTGGGGAGTAGAGGGACCAATGGGGGGACAAGAAAGATTAATGTGGAGGTGAATGTGAACAAAGAACAATGATATACATGTATGAAAATGTCATCATGAATCCTATTACTTTATATACCAACTAAAAAAATAAATGAATAAATAAGTAAATAAAATCTATCAATCTTTCAGACTCCTAGATATGTGGAGGAGTTAATCTTTTGATTTCTCTTTCTCTGAATTTCTGTTTCACTTAAGTTAATAACACATAGTCAGAACTTAATTCATCTTTGTCTTAGTACATTTCCACAGGTAGATCTACAACTACTTTAGGTCAAGGATCTCAACTATATATAATTATAATAATACAGTACTTCCATATCTTTCATAGTAGTTAGCACAATTCTAGGCTTAAAAATACTTATGAGTTACTCACTGGTAACATTTTTATTGTTTTTTAAAGTTGAATACGATACAAAAGTAGAATATGATATAATACCATATGTAGCTTCCGAATATTACATTTCCCTTCAAAAAGGATTCTTGAAAATATGCAGACCACTAAAGGAAAACCTGTTTATAATTTTAAAATATTTTTGTTACTGAATATTTGAATAAATGTTGTTTACATATATTTGCTCATCAAAACAAGATGATAATCAAGTCATTTATAGAACTTAGTCATTAACAGTTCTACTCACCCTGTAGAAAGAGGAATTTTAAATTTCTTAGTCTGTTAAGTTGTAGCTGGATTAAATTACAAATTCCATTGTAGCCTAAATGAAGAACCTCTAAACTTTGCATTATTGGAGGCAAATTTTCACTGCTCATTGTATCTCTGAAACACATAGGTAAATATGAGACCATAAACCCAATTTCAAACCAGATATAACATAAAGAGACAGTCTAATATATTTACTATATTTTGAAGTTATTAAAAATGTACTTATTAATATATCAGAATTGAGCTATAATATGAGCATCCTTATACTATACATAATAAAATGCTTTTATATGATAAAAAATGAAGAAGTACAGAAAGTCTCAATGAAAAATAATAGCTAATGCTATCAGGCAAGAAAAAGAAAAAAATTTCATCCATTTAGAAGGGAATAAATACAACTGTCTTTATTTTCATATGACATGATCCTTTATTTAGAAAATCCTAGCAGATCCACCGGGCTGGGATTTAGCTCAGTTGGTAGAGCGCCGCTCTGCAATCTCTGAGGTCCCAAGTTCAATTCCCAGCACTGCAAACATGGGAGAAGGATGTGGCAACCCACTCCCAAGGCAATCCCAAAAACAATCTGCCACTGAAAACCCTATGAGAGACTCACTATGAGTCGGTACCTAACAACAGCAGAAGCAGCAGACCCACCAAAAAAACTACTTGAACAAATGAGTTCAGAAAAGACGCAATATCAAATAATATACGAAGATCAGTTGAATTTCCAATACCAGCAATAAATAATCTAAAAATAAAATTAAGAAAATAATTATACTTAGAATAGTATAAAAGAGAATAAAACACTTCAGAATAAATTCAATAAAAGAAATGTAAAATTTGACCCCAAATCTACAAAACATTGCTGAGAAAAATTAAAGAAGATCTAAATAAATGAAGAAATATTTCATGTTCCTGGTTTAAAAGTTTGAATATTAATAAGATGGTAATTTTTTTCAAATTGATTAACAGATTCAATACAATCTATGTTAAAAGCACAGCAGGCTTCCTTACCCCCAGAGGATCACACATTATCCTAAAATTTATAAGGGAATTCAAAGAACACAAAACATCCAAAAATAACCTTGAAAAAAATTAAAGAGTTTAAATTTATTATAAAAATATAGTGATCAAATCAATCTGGTACTGACAAAAGGACATACTGATCAATAGAATAGAATTGAGTGCAGAAATTCACCCTTACATTTTATGGTCAATTGATTTTCAACAAAGGTGCTAAGGAGATTCAATAGGAGAAAAGATAATGTTGTAAACAAATGGTGTTGGGGCAAATAGATATCCACATGCAAGAAGATAGGATTTAGATTTCACACTTCACCTCATAATATGTGCATATAGGCATTAACTGAAAATGGGTCATAGGCCTAAATGTAAAAACAAAAACCTAAAAATTTGTGAAGACAACTTGATAAAATCTTTGTGACCTTAGGTTGTTGTTGTTGTTGTGTTGTTAGGTGCCATCAAGTTGGTATTCGACTCATAGTGACCCTGATAGGGTTTTCAATAGCTGACTGTTTCGGGATTGCCTTGGGAGTGGATTGCCAGGTCCTTCTCCCATTTTTGTAGTGCTGGGAATTGAACTCAGGACCTCAGACACTGCAGCGCAGTGCTTTACCAACTGAGCTAAATCCCAGCCCGACCTTAGGTTAGGCAAATAATTTTTAGATATGCCACCAAAAGCACATTCTGTAACAGAAAAGACTTGATAAACTGCATTTTATCAAAACTAAAGTTTTCTTCAAAAGATACTATTTGAAAAAATAAAAAGACAAACCACAAACTGAGGGAAATATTTGTAAACCATTTATTTTTAAAAAGGGCGTATACCCAAAATACTTAAAGAACTCAATAATAAAAAGCCAAGCTATATAATTCAAAAATAAGCAAAAGATTTAAGTAGACATTTCACCACCAAAGACACATAAAGAGCTCTAAAAAGCCTATGAAAATCTGTTCAACAATATTAATCATTTGTTGTTGGTGGTAGGTGCCATCGAGTTGAGTCTGACTCATAGCAACCCTATGTACAACAGAATGAAACATTATCTGAGATTGTGCCATGCCCAGTACTATGTCACGGCTTCTCTGCTATTTATAGGGTTTTTAATTGCTGATTGTTTTTTGGGAGTGGGCTTCCGGGTCCTTCTCCCAAGCCTAAAGCACCTGGTATTCCCAGGCAGTCTCCCATCCAAGTGCTAACCAGGCCCAACCCTGCTTAGCTTCTGAGATCTGACAGGATTGGACACCACAGTGGTACGGCAGCAGGTGTTTCAGAATTAGATAATAGTAATGGCTGTACAATTTGTGAATATACTAAAAATTATTGCATCACACACAAAGGGTGTGTTATGTGGTATGTGAATTGTATCTCAGTTTTGAAAAAGAACCTCAAGGACTATTAATATATGAAGTTTTTCCTTCCATTTTTTCTTTACTTATAATTATGAAATGGAGAAAGCAGAGGAAAATAACAAGAACAGCAGCTTCGGTATCTTTTTATTTGTGAAGTTTAGTTTTTGGCATACAGCTGTTAAGTAAAATAATTATTAAATTACTATATGTATGCATTAGACTGTTACTTCTTTTCAGATTTCCAACCAAAATTATTTGTAATTGTAGGAAAAAAAAAAAAAGAATAATACCTATTTGTTTTTGAAGTTCCTTGCTGTCCATAGCCACTTGAGGGCACTTTCTGGTAGAGTAGTTGTCTGTTGGTTAAATGAGTCTGAGGCTTTAGTCTAGGCATGATTGATTCAATATGATTATAGTTGAGGCATAACACCTGTAGAAAGAATGTTATTGATCAAACATCCTATAAAATATTTAAATGATATGGATAATACTTGGAATATACAACATAATTTAGTAATATATTAGTGTTGAAAATAAAGATAGTTTTATGACCAAACTATTGAGACTTGGTTTTGAATGTTTTTAATTAACTTAGATACTAGGAAATTATAACACTGACAATAAATAATGAAGACTCTAGAAAGCTACTCAGTTTTCTCTATCTGTACTCCTGATTTCTCCAAGCCTGATATGCATGCAATAACTTCCTAGAGAGAAAGCTGTTTCCGTGTACTTAAAAGGCTTTAGTATGTGGCTGAGTTGAGGCAACAGGAAAGGAAACAATGAGGCTGCTTTAAGAACCTTAGCATTCTCACCTTCTTTCATACCAGATCAAAGAGGGGCAGCCTCCTATCCTATGTCCTACTGCAGAGTAAGATTTACTGCATGGTAGTAACAATAACATTACAATAAAACTGAGGTCAAATAAAAATAAATTTGGAAGGCAATACACAAAACTAGGGATAATTTCTCTACCTTAATAACATAGAAATACATTTTAATCCAAAATAAAGATTCCAACTTGTATTAAAAACTTTGAAAGAAAAAAAATTATAGGTGACTCACCTTCACATTAGGCAGGTAGATTAGTCCACTGAATGAGGTAAGATTATTGTTCTGAAGATTCACATTACATACGTTTCTAAATTGGTCAACTGGAATCAAATCTACAGTTCTGAATTTAGGCAAAGTAAGTACAGTAATTATTTTAATAGGACAGAAAAATATTGGAAAAGATGTTCCTCCATGAACAATTCTCAAAAGCATTTTAAAAATATCATCTGACAAATGTGAAAAATAATTGCCTTAATGTAAAATGTACAGTTCAAATGATCAGCTAAATACACATTTTTACTGGCACATTTATAAGATGACGACATAGAATTTGCTTTAAAAATACCTATTACCATATAAACATAGTACTATTGGAAAAAACACTTATAAGTATGTACAACTTCTTTATAAATCCACATACATGTTCATTCACAGCAAACTTGATATAGTAAATCATAAGATTTTTAGGCTACAAACTTCAGAGAATATATGTAAAGTAGGTTACTTCTGAAATGCCATCAAGGGGACAGGGAGGAGAGAGGAGAAAGCACATAACCTTTATGGAATTCCACTTTGTCAAAACATTCTGATAACTAAACAGAATGCTTGATTCCTAGTCTATAGTTATACAACTGTTCTTCCTTCATTTGAGCCATAACAAAAAGAGCATAAGCCTAAATCATTTTCTTCTAGCTACTTTTTAAAACAAATCCTAAACCTGTACTTATAATTATGACATAGTTCTATCCATTAATAAGCCATTTATTTGTTCAACATATTTTCTCTAGCACTTCCTAAGTATAGATAAAGTATTTAAAAAGGCTACAACACAGATGAAAGAAACTGCTTCTGCTCTCAACAAGCAGGAATCAAAGAAACTAAAATACAAAGGGAAATTGTAATAGAGGTAGGTGTAATGACATTTTAGGGAAAGAAACCCTATTTGAGGAAATCAGGGATGATGTCACAGAGGAGAAAGATCTTGAGGTGAGACTTGGAGGGTGTGTAGGTATTTGGGAGGCAAATTAGGAGGAAAGGGTTCCAGACAGTGCAACAGGCATTAAGGGAGAAACATGAAACCCTGTATTATGATTGGGATTCAGGAACTAGAATAGTGCAGAATTTAGCTCAGTTGGTAGAACACTGCTCTGCAGTCTCTAAGGTCCCAGGTTTGATCCCCAGCACCGCAAAACCAGGAGAAGGATGTGGCAATCCATTCCTGAGGCAATCATGAAACAGCCATTGAAAACCCTATGAGGGTCATGAGTCAGAGACAACTCAGCGGCACCCAACAACAACAACAACAAAGTGTAATGGGTGTTAAAGCTAAAGATTTCAAGAGATGAGAATTATTCTATCACATATGAAGGAATTTTAAATTTTCTTCTGTAGACAATGGAAAGCCACTGAGTAATAGCTTTCTATAGAAAGACAGGAATTTTGAGACTTCCCTCAGACATGTACGCTGTACAATCTGGTGATGAATTGAAAACAACAAAAGAGAAAAAAATGACTTTGGTTTTTCTTAGATTTTTTTTTGTGGGGGCAGGTTGAGGCATGACAGGTAGATGCTGTCTCCTAGATACCACGTAGAGAGCAATTGAATATTCAGGTGAGGAACTTAGGTTTGGGCTAAAAATGGTAAATGGAGAAATGATCAGCATCAATTAAATTAAAACTATGGCTAAAAATAAGTCTGCTCATAAAGAACACAGAATAAGAATAAAATGAGAGAAAAGGAGAGGGATTTATAGGTGAGGAATAGAGAAGAGAAGACAGAACAGGATGGGGCTGAAATAAAACGTAGAGGACACCAGAAATGGACTGCCAAAAGAACCAACAAGTCTGTCCTAGAAGAAGTGCAACCAGAGTGCTCCTTGGAAGCAAGAATGGCCAGACTGCATCTTACATATTTCGGACATGTAGTCAGGAGAGATCAATCCCTGGAGAAGGACATCACGTTTGGGAGAGTGGCAGGTCTACACAAAAGAGGAAAACCCTCCACCAGATGGATTGACACAGTGTCTGCAACAATGGGCTTAAACATCAATAAGATCGTTTGCCTGGCACAGAATCGGCAAGTGTTTCGATCTGCTGTACATAGGGTTGCTATGAGTCAGACTCGACTCGACGGCACCTAACAACAACAACAACCAGAAAGTAAGAACTCAAACTGGAGAAGGTTCTAGAAAAAGCAAGAATGTGGAATTATAAATAAAAAGGAAGGGGCAGTAAGTACAAGGAAGGAAGGGTCAGCATTTTTAAATACCTCAGAGAGATCAAGTTAGATAAGAAGTGAAAGCAATCTAATGGATTTGTCAACCAGGACAGTGATAACATATGTGAGTAACATCAGAGGAATGGTGCCCAGCCTGGGAGAAGAGATGGGGGAGAGGAGGAACAAGAAGGAGTGAGGAATGGGGGAAATAGCCCAACTTTAATAGTCCTGGAAACAATTATAACACCAATAATACTAAAGAATGGTAATAATACAGATGGGCTAGAAAATTCATGTAATAGTACTGACAATGTAAAAAGATAGTTCACTACAGAAAAAGTTTCAATCTTAAACAGAATTGGGATCGAAGGATATATAGAAAAATACTACCACAAAAAGTCAAGCAAATGGAAGAGAGGTCTTTGGGGAGGCAGGTGGGATGGGGGGAGGAAGTGCACAAGAGGGTGAGGGGGAACTTACCTGTGTAATGCACAACAAAATGCATATATGGAAAGGTCACAATGAAATGCATGTCAGAATGAATCACATTAAGTTGTACATTAAAATTTTCCAATAAAAGAAAGTACATTCATTTAGAGAGACAAGGAATGAGGAGCATGTCCTGCTCCTTTTAGTTCCCCAATTCACACAAGAGAAGGAAATGGGAAAAGAGGCCTATTATACATTGTTGTTAGGTGCTGTCAAAACATGTCCTACTCATAGAGACCCTGATAGGGTTTTCAATGGCTGATTATTTCAGGATTGCCTCGGGAGTGAACTGCCACATCCTTCTCCCATTTTTGCAGTGCTGAGAATGGAACCCAGGACATCAGAGAATGCAGAGCAGCGCTCTACCAACTGAACTAAATCCCAGCCCCATATTATACATAGCCAGTTGTATCTCTCTTGCATTTCTAGCTCTGTTTCTTTTCTTTGTGGCAGAGTGAAATGAACATTGGTCTAGTTGCCAGGCTGATACCACTGTTTATTAGGTGTGTAATTTGAGCAGATCTCCCTTGCACGTGTGCTCTCTCTCTCTCCCTCTCCCTCTCCCTCTCTCTCTCCCTCTGTCTCTGTCTCTCTCTAAAAGTTAAACATTAAGCTCTGTGCTCTGGGAATAGTGACTGGGGGCTGTGGAGTCATTGGAGAGGATCTGGAAATTCATATGTCAGACATGTCTGGAGCATGAACAAATTGATACCACATCTCCATTATTATATGTGTGTTTGAGGATGCTGCCATAATTAACAAAGTGCAATTAAAAGTGTTATGGAATTTTTACTAACTTATATTACACTTTGAGTGAACTTAGTGTGTTTGATTGTAAAAGAAAAAGAGAAACACAAAATATGAGAACAAGATTGATAATTTTTAAATTATAGTCTGATAAAAATTATCAATACATTTCAAAGGGTGAGAGAACAAGATTTAAACTAAGGTAGATGAATTATTGGATATATTTGGATAAAATATATAAATGCATGAGCTTCAGAAAAATGATAATATTACATATTTAATTGTAATGTCAAAAACATCCAATAAAATGATTGTACCTGATGGATGATGCAGTCCAATTTAGTTCTTGCATTTGGGCAAAATTTGAATGTCCCTGTCGTTCTGCAATCATATCAGAGGTGAGTCTGCCACCAAACAAATCTTTTGCACTCTCAGTCTCTGGTGGTTCCTATATGAGGATATTCAAAAAGTCATGGCCTCTTTTACAGATGGCCAAATCACATTAATTCTCTGGTTCCAAATAAAAATGAAAGGAACTCATTTCTCTCTGTTCCTCTCATTAAATACAGCTAACCTCCATGCACATTATCTATAAAACAAACATAAGAGTACTGAAAGTAGATTAGGTAGGGACCTTGGGACCTGAGGAATGACAGCCTAGATTTTCTTTTTGCCTCATACATGCTAGACCACCCTGATATCTGACCTTGTCTGATCTTGGAAGCTAAGCAAGATTGGGACTGGTTAGTACCTGGATGGGAATACCAGGTGCTGTAGGCTAGGGAGAAGGACCTGGCATCCCACTCCCAAAGACAATCAGCCATTGAAAACCCTATGTATACCAGAGAAGCAATGCCAGACATAGTGCCAGGCATGGCACAGTGCCGGGTAGTGTTTTGTTGTGTTGTACATAGGGTCGCTATGAGACAGACCCAATTTCAATGGCACTTACCAACAACAATACCGGAGTGTTTTGGAGAAGCCAGAAACCTTGAAATGTCAGCAAGAGAAAATGAAAATCTACCAAAAGTCTGCTCTCTCTAGTCCAGGGGTGTCCAACCTTTGGTTTCTCTGGACTACATTGAGTACAGAGGAATTGTCTTGGGTTGCACATAAGGTATATGATATACTTAGTACATGTACATAATAAGAGGGTAAATGTAGAAAATAAATGCTAAAATCACATATTGTGGCACCCCATTACTAGCTGTCCTTGGCCACATGAGGCCCGTGTGCTGTGGGTTGGACAGCCTACTCTAGGCAAAGGACTAGGAAAGAGGAAGTCTTATAATACAGAAAACTTTTAGACAGTGATAGGTCTATTTGTCAAACACCACAGAATAAACTGTGGTCCCATCCCCCTCTCCACCAACAAAGACAGAATGGACTGCTTAGACTTTCCCTATCATAACAATGCCTCTTCTATCATTCCTTCATTGAGTGGGGGCCTGAACTTTCATTCCTTCACAGCAGTAGTGCAAGTCCCTTATTTCTACCCTCCCCCAAAATAAACAATAAAACAATAAAAAAGTGTTAGTTGAGGCAATATTGGGAGTCTGGATTCTTACTTCTACCTAGTAATGCTGAGGTATCTGTGGAGCATTTATGATGAAATTCTGCCTCTCCCAGCCATGATGAATCAGTGGAGGGCTGTGGAGAACAGTAAAAAGGAGTCCCTCTCCATCCCATCCAAAGTGAATCAATGGAGACCTGGTGGGAAACATGAACGTCTACCCCAGCCTAGAAGCTAATGAAGTACACACCTAAGGTTGTTTCATGTTGTAGAGGCCAAATGGAAAAACTTGGATTTTTACCTCCCACCCAACAGCAACAAAGTGATAATCCTACATTCTCACTGGTGAACTGCCAATGGAGACTTGCTAAAATAGAAGATCTATGGTCTGTGACAAAATATACACAATGTCTGGAATAAAATATTAAAATCCCTCATCATGCCAAGAAGCAAGAAAGTCTTATCTTGAGTATGAAAAGACAATCAACAGACACCAACTCTGAATCCATACAGCTATTTTTTAATTATCAGATAACTAGCCCTTACAAAAATGCTTCAAGAGGCAATTATAAGCTCAGTAAAGAAATAAAAAGCATGAATAAATAAATAGAAGCTATGAAGAAGAATGAAGTAGAAATTTTAGAACTGAAAAATACTATAACCAAATAAAGGTGATAGACAGGCTAAATATCAGAATAGTGAGACAAGAGGAAAGAACCAGTGAACTTAAATACAGAACAGTAGATATTATCCAATATGAACAAAAGAGAAGAGAGACTTTTAGAATGAGCCTCATCTTACCAAGATAGACCAAATCCTGGATTTGAGGACCACAACAAAAGACTTAACATTAATATCATTGGATTCATAAGAAGAGAGAAAAAAAAGCATGGTACCAAAAAAGGATTTGAAGAAATAATAGCTGAAGATCCTCCAAATTTGGCAAAAGACATAAACTTCTAGATTTAAGATGGGGGACAAATCCAAAATAAGAAAATTCTCCCAAATCTATTAGAGGTCACAAAATCATAATCATAATCGTAATCAAACTCCTGAAAACTAGTGCCAGAAAAATTATGAAAGTAGTGAGAGGATGAAATCTTACCTATAAGGGAAAAACAATTTGAACAGTAGCAGATTTTTCATCAATAACCCATGAGAACAGAGGATGTGATGACATAAAAGAACTGTCAACCCAGAATCCTATACCCAGAGAAAATATCCTTCAGAAATGGAAAAAGAAATAAAGACACTCTCAGATGAAAGACAACTAAGCAAAATGTCACCAATAGACTTACCCTAAAACATGGCTAAAGGAAATTCTTGAAGCAAACAAACAAAAGAAGTCTTAGAATGGAAAAAGTATTAATAACAATAAAGGATTCATGGTGAAGGTGGTGGATTGATAATGCCCTCCGAGGGACCTAGTGAAACAGGAGAGCTAAATGAGTGAAATATAGACATTATACTGAACAGAGAAAAATAGGAAAAGGAAAAAAAAAAAAAAAAGCACAAGCCGGGGGCAGTGGTGCACACCTGTAATCCCAACAGTTTGGGAGGCAGAGGCAGGAGGATCGCAAGTTTCAGACCAGAGGCAGTCTGCGTAACTTAGTGAGGCCCTGTCTCAAAAAGTAAAAAAATAGGTCTGGGGGTGCAGCTCAGTGGTCCAGCACTTGCAGAGCATGCAAGCGTGAGGTCCTGGGTTCAACCCCTGTCACCACAAAAAAAAATAAAAAATAAAAAAATAAATAAATAAATAAATAAAATAAAAAAGGCAGCGTCCTCAGCAGAGTTGAGTAGATAGTTTCAACTGCAGATAAAAAGAAACAAAACAAAACAAAACAGCATAGAAAGACACAGTGAGAGAACCATCAGAAACATGGAGCTAAATATCCCAGTGAGAAAAGAAAACTGCCACTCTAACAGCTAAATAAGAGCCCCCTGCGCTGTAGATCAGACTGTGGAAAAACAGGAGGTTATCACAGAACAAGGGATCTGTGTCTGTTGTTTGGCAACATCTGGAGGGCAGATGAGACTCACAAGGAGCTGGGTGACAGATACCTGGGTAGAATGAATCAGTGTTTTTTTGTTTGTTTTTTGTATGTTTGGTTTTGGGATTTTTTTGTGCTGCTTTGGTTTTAGATTTGTTCTTTTCTTTCTTTTTTCTTTCTTTTTTTTTTCTTTTCTCTTCATCCTTTTTCTCTTCCTCTCCTTCTTTAGATTTGTTAGTTTTCTTCACCTTCACTAATCAAAAATTTTAACCATTTTTAAAAGTTACCCCATGCTTGTATTTGTTATACCTCTTGGAATGTTTGTATATCTATCTATCTTTCTATCTATCTATCTATCTATCTATCTATCTATCAAATTATATGAGGAACAAATAGATTTATAATTTTGCCTGCCCTTTTCTCACTTATACTCCAATACTCCTTCTTCTTGTTCTTTCTTATTACTATCTAATCCTGTTCTTCTCCCTAATCCCCATTCACCTGTATATTGGACTTTCATCTCTCCACCATTGATACCTATACTGTATTCAATAGTCATCCCTAAAACCTATTTATCACTATCCTACCAACCCCTTTCCACAGGTCACTTCTTAAATAGTACTTGGCCCCAAACAAGATTAACTATAATTACAAATGTAATTTTGTACAAAGCTATTGCTTTAGCAGCAGGACACTTCCTGTGCTCTGAGTGATACTGGGGACCAAGATCTCAAAAGGCGGCATTAAACCAAAGATTACCCAAAATATATAAGGCAAAAATAACCAGACTAAGGAAAGTGCAAAACCTAACCCAGATCCACACAGAGTATGAAAAAGCAAGACAAAGAAAATCCCCCCCAATGACCATAAACCTTAAATAACTGAAATCAAAGATGCTCAAATGCTAGAAATACCAGACAAAGAATTTAAAAGTCTGCTTATAAGAATGTTAAAAGACCTCAAAGCACAACCAAGCAGATGAATGGAATTGAAACACTGGATAACTTAGAAAAAATTCAGTAAAGAAACTGGGATCCTGAAAAAGAATCAAACAGAAATGCTGGAATCAAAATCCATAGTTGACCAAATAAAAGTGACAGTAGAAAGTAATACATGCAGATTGGATGAAGCAGAAAATAGAATATCAGGGACAAAAGGAAAAGTCAAAGAGCTAACCTGTTTAGATACCAAGAACAATAAAATGAAACAATATGACCACAGCTTTCAAGAGGTCTTTAATAAAATGAAGTTATGTAGCCTACAAATATGGGGGGGGGGATTAAAAGATGGAGCTGAAACTAAAACTAGAGGCATAGAAAATACATCCAATGAAAGAATAGCTGAAAACTTCCCAAACCTAAAGGAAGAAATATACACACAAACCACAGAGGCATACAGAACTCCAAATACATTAGATCAGAACAGATCCTCTCCATGTTACATTAGAGTTGGAATTCTAAAACTACAAACCAAAGAAATAATGTTAAAGGTTGCAAGAGAAAGTGTTAGCACCAGGTATGGTGGTGCATGCCTGTAACCCCAGCGGCTCAGGAGGCGGAGGCAGGAGGATCACAAGTTTAAGGCAGACTGCCTCTGGTCTTAAACTTGTGAGACTCTGTCTCAAAAAGTTAAAAAAAAAAAAAAGGCTAGGGTGCAGCTCAGTGGTCCAGCACTTGCAAAGCATGCAAGCATGAGGCCCTGGGTTCAACCCCCAATATCACCAAAATAAATAAATAAATAAATAAAAAATAATAATAAAGTATTAGTTCACCTACAAAGGCAAACCCATCATCATAATAACAGATTTCTCAACCACAATCCTAAAAGCAACGGAAGCATGGACTGATATATTTCAAGTACTAAAAACAAATAATTGCTAACTAAGAATACTATGGGGCTGGGATTTAGCTCAGTTGGTAGAACACCGCTCTGCAGTCTCTGAGGTCCCGAGTTCGATTCCCAGCACCACAAAAATAGGAGAAGGACGTGGCAACCCACTCCCAAGGCAATCCCGAAGCACTCAGCCATTGAAAACCCTATGAGGGTCGCCATGAGTCGGATATGACTCCACAGCACCTAACAATAACAACAACAACAAGAATACTATATCCAGCAAAATTATTCTTTAAAATAGATGAGGAAATAAAGATTTTCCACAATGTACACAATATTAAGCAATTCATGACCACCAAACCAGCATTACAGAAGTTACTTAAGGAAATACTACATACAGAAGAGGAAAGACAAACCCAAATGTAAGACCACAGGAATGAATAAAATCCATGAGTGGAGGGTATAAACAAATCAAACTAATAAATAAGCAAGGATATCCAACCTAGTAAACCAGAAAAACCCTAATATGACAAAGTAAAGGGTACAAAGTAAAGAATAAGCAACATCCAAACCCAACAGAGAAACAACCAACAAAATCATGCAAAACACCAAACTCCTTCAAATAATTACCCTAAATATAAATGGTCTTAACTCATCACTTAAAATGCACTGATTAGCCAACTGGATCACAAAATAAAAACCTTTGGTATGTAGGACTCAGGAGACTCATCTCATTCACAAGGACTGAAATAGACTGAAAATAAAAGGTTGGAAAACAATATACCAAGAAGATTGAAACCAAAAAAGACAGCAGAAACAGTCACATCAATTTCTGACAAAATTGACTTTAATCCTAAATTAATCAGAAGGGACACAGGAGGCCACTACATATAAGCCAAGAGGACATAATATTAGTCAAATATTAATGCACCAAACACTGGTACACCTAACCTTATAAAACAAACATTACTGCAATAAAGGAGCACATAGGTCAAGACACAATAATTATGGAAGACTTCAAATTCCTACTGTCTTCAATAGACAAGTAATCAAAGCGAAAAAACCAACAAAGAAACAATGGATTTAAGCAACACCATAGGACAACTGGACCTAAAAGATGTCTATAGAATATTACATCCAACAGAGGTATAATATACACTCTTCTCAGCACTACATGGAACTTTTTCTAAAATAGACCACATTTTAGTCCACAAAACTGGCCTCAAAAAATATTAAAAAGTTGAAATCACTCCTTGTACCTTATCAGATCACATTGGACTAAAATTAGAACTCAATAGAAAGGAAAGCTGCAAGAATGTTACAAATATATGGAGATTAAATACACATTTCTGAATAACTAATGGGTCAGAAAAAAATCAGAAAAGAAAATTTAAAATTCCTTCAATCAAATGATAATGAAAACACAACCCACCAAGATCTATGAGATACAGCAAAGATAGTTCTGTGAGGGAAGTTCATAGCCATAAGTGTCTACATTAAAAAGATAGGGAAGGCCCAATTAAATAACTTAATGATACACCTTACGGCACAGAAAAAC
>VMDO01029062.1:0-23121 GCA_007922755.1 Pedetes capensis
TGTTTGGAAGAGTGGCAGGTCAACGGAAAAGAGGAAAACCCTCCACCAGATGGATTAACACAGTGTCTGCAACAATGGGCTTAAACATAAATAAGATGGTTTGCCTGGCACAGAATCGGCAAGTGTTTCGATCTGCTGTACATAGGGTCGCTATGAGTCGGACTTGACTCGACGGCACCTAACAACAACAACAACAAGGAAGCAATTTTCTTATTAGGGAGGAACTATAGATAGAAAGTTAAAAAAATAAAAAGGATCCAAAATCAAATATTAAAAAAATAAGCCTATGACAAATGAAAATTATATGTATGTTGCTATTCTATTACAAATATGTAAAAAGCCTCAAACATATACATTTATTTCTCACTCCAAACTTTGTACATTGGCCACAATGGTGCCATTTCAGGTGACTGATAATTTCATTATTCCTGGTCCCAGGATATCTGGGCAGACACACAGAATGATTATTAACAGTACATTGTGGAAATTATTTCTTCATAAACTTCATATATTGTAGTAAGTTAAATTGGGTCATAAGGGTAAGTCCCCTAATCCATTATAATATTATAATAGCATTATGACTGGTATTTTTATCAGAAGTGTAAAAGACAATAGGGGTGCAAATGTACAGATGGAAGGTCAGATGAGGGCACAAGCGAGAGAGCAGCTACATGACAGCCAAGGAGTCAAGCCTCAGAAGAGGTGCTAGCGTGTTCATTTTGGACAGTCAGACTTTTCTTCTTGAGAGAATGAATCTCTATTGTTTAAGCTATGCAGTTTGTGGTATTTTGTTGTGGTTGTTCTAGCAAAACAATACACAATGAATCTTCACATCTGTGCTAGAGACTGGCATTCTGGTGATTCTTATAATACTCCTCTGTTTTTCAAAACAAGTCACATGGGCCCACTACAGCAATAAATCAGGGAAATAGGTGATTTTCTTGAGGTTTACAGAAAGAAAGAGTAACTTTTGCTAAAAGAAAAAAATAATGTTTTTGGCAGTAAGCTGATATCTTATGTACACAGACTCAGTTTTCTTTCTTCAGTATGAAAAACAAATTACTTTATCTCCAGAATGATATTTCAAATGTTTTCAGTAATAAAAACATGCAACTCTAAGTTCTTCATTTTTGGATAATTTCTCTCGCTCTCTCTCTCTTTTCTTTTTTTTCCCCTGGTACTGGCATTGAAGCCAGAGCCTCACACTTGCACCCTTTCATGTACTGTACCACTGAGCTGCAACCCATTCCATATTTTTTTTTCTTCTTTTTTCAGACAAAGTCTTGCTAAATTACGCAGAGTGCCTCTTGTCTCGAACTTAATATCCTCTCGCCTCTGCCTCCCTAGTCTCTGGGATTGAAAGCATGTGTCATTCCTGCTGGCATCTTTGGATAATTTCTATATCAGACCTAGATTAAGTTCATTTTAAAGTGGAAGTTTAAGAACTACAAAAGATATGAAGAAAGAAAAGAAACAGAAAGAAGAGAGAGAGAGAGAGAGAGAGAGAGAGAGAGAGAGAGAAAGAGAGAAAAGAAAGAATAAGAGAAAAGACATGTAAAGAAAAGAATGGAAAATAGAAGAGAAGAGAGAAAGATTAAATAAAGATGGAGGAAGAGAAACATAATAAAGTCCTGGTAGAACAAGGTCCTGTTCCAAAGGAGGAAAAACTGAAATATCATTGCCACATTTGTAGATATTATGGAATTCTGTGATTAAGCCCCTAATACTGCTCTTTGGGATTAGTAACCAGGCTATTTTTCTTATGAGTTTTGGGTCTATCTTTTGAGCATTTGTATCTGTTTTGTTACACTTTATTACTTGAAGATATTTGAAAAAGTATTAGAGAATATTCCCTTCTTGCTAACTGAGCAACTTTCTCACTTAGTTTTCTATCTACAAAATATTGGAGGTTCAATTTGAGATTTCCATTTCAAATTGTCAAACTCATCCCTCATCTAATATAGCAATTTTAGTTAACCATCAGTCTCAAAATGTCATTATTATTCCCTAATTATTATTTGTTGGTTTATTGATTCCAGTCACACTATACCTACAATTCTGTTCAAGAAAAACCCCTTTCTCGCTTAACTTGACTACTGAATCTTTATACATGTAAAGTGTTTGTGGAATCATGTTATCAAATTCTTTCACTTGAACTTTTTGCCTTTTTTAAAATTAGCAATCCCCTAAAGTGACATTTCCATTGAAACAGAAGAATGACTTAATATATACATTTTAACAAAATATGTAACATCCTTTTCCTAGGAGTTTATCTTTCAAGTCTCAGAGATTCTGGAATTTCCCCTTCTTATTATGTTATGCTTCTACTAAACCATATTAGCCAGCTTTAGTTAAAAACATTTTTTTAAAACATTAAAAAAGTTATTACTTTCAATAAAAAACATTAATATGAGTTAAAAGGACTTTATGTTGAAAGTTTAAACAGTGGTGTGGGCATTCATTAATTTGTGTTCAGATGTGGATGGCAGGCCTTCTCCAGTCTACATATAAGCTAAAGAACCAGGTTCTGTATAGCACATTTCACTCTCATGATAGAGGCCAGATGGTAGATAGAAACTTTCCAGGTGTCTTATGATCCTACTGGATCAATGACACTTTCCTTTCTACATAGTGCCGTGGGATCAAAGTAAATCATAGAACCAAGCTCGAAATCAATGGATAAGTAAAGTATACCATTCCCATTACAGGACAGGAAAGTAAATATTCATTGAATAACAATAATTAAATAACAACAAAAATAAACATTACCACACTTGCTAATACAATAAGTATACAATGACTAAGTTATCTATTAATGGAAGTCTTCAAACTAGATCAGGAAATAAAACCTACATAACTCAGATATATTCCATTTTCAGTGAAAGGCTTAAGGACTTAAAAAACCCAGAAAGTTAACATTTAAAAAATTAAGATTGATACTGAAGCTAATACTAAGAAAATAAAACTAGCAGAGAAAAGTAATTTTGGATAATATAGATTTTTGACAAATTATTATTTCATCTGAAGAGCAAGGACTATGTGATTAAAGAAGTTTTTTTTCCTAGGAAAATATTGTCATTTTAAAAACTGTAGGCAGGTAATAAATGCCTCAAAGTATAAGAGGAATAATTGATGAAAGAGAAAAAAGTAAATTGATGAACCTACTCTCATAGTTTGAAATTTCACCATTAATCTATCACTGAATAATAGATCAAAAGAAAAACAAAATAAAAATGATAAGGCGAGTTCTCTATATTTTTTCCACTCTTTTTCATTCCTGTCTGAGAAATTGAGTCCAAAGTCATTATGTGAGATTGAGTAAGGAAGACAAATGCATTATGAACAAGAGCAGGTGTCAAGTCCTGACTTGACAGGGTGAGCTGTGAATATCCACAATGGACAGTTCAACATAAGGTGGCACATCTACAAAAGAATGGCTTTGCCATAGAATCTCCCTGAAGTGCAGAATACATGATCCAGGAGAGGCAGCCAGGTGCAGATTGAAGTATGCCATATTCAGTGAAGCAAGTGTGAACATGGAAGGCCACTTCAGGTAGGATATTGGCGCCAAAGAGGAATGAGGACCAGATCTGTATAGAAAAGGTACTAAATGCAGTTTATTAGGGTACAAGGGATGAGGAGGATAAACTAGCCCAGCTGGATATCTAAGCAGAGTGAGAACTTCTGCATAAGAAGGCAACAGCTACCAAAGAGGCAGAACTGAGCAATGCAGTACAGTCCCAAAGCACAGAAGACATACAGGAGACTGAGCAAGTAAGTAAATATATAAGCATGTTGGAAAGCATGGTCACTAGAATGAGCTCAGAGTGTTGGATTGAACTGACAGATACAGATGTTGTTGTTGTTAGGTGCCATGGAGTCGATATCCGACTCATAGCGACCCTCATAGGGTTTTCAATGGCTGACTGTTTCGGGATTGCCTTGGGAGTGGATTGCCAGGCCCTTCTCCCCACAGATACAGATACACCATATAAAAAGATACAAAAATAAAGATAGCTTCACATTAGTATATTTATTGCTGTGTGGATGTGTATGTGTGCAAAAGAGTACTGCAAAATTTAAAGGGTATATATATATATATATATATATATATATATATATATATGTCATTAGTAACATGAATAAGTAAAAATTAAATAAAATTAAGTGGTTAGTCCTTTCATGAATACCCATTTCAAGTATTTTTTAGTTGTTGTTGTTGTTGTTAGCAGCCATCCAGTCAGGTCTGACTCATAGCAAACTGATGTACAATAGAGCGAAACACTCCTCTATTCTGTGCCAGGCATGGCATCTTATTTATTTTTAAGGTCATTATTGCAGACACTGTGTTAATCCACCCAGTGGAGGGTTTTCCTTTTTTTTTTTTCATTGACTTGCCATTATCCCAAACATGATGTCCTTCTCCAGGGACTGATTTCTCCTGACTACAAGTCCAAAATACATAAGACACAGTCTACCATCCATGCGTCCAAGGAGCACTCTTGTTGCCCTTCTTCTAGTATGGATGTGTTGGTTTTTTGGCAGTCCATGGCATATTCAATATTCGTTTCCAGTGCCATAATTCAAGAGCATCAATTCTTCCCCTGTCTCTCTTGTTCAGTGTCCAGTTTTCACAACCAGATGATGTGACTAAAAATACCATGGCATGAGTCAGGCTCACCTTCCTTTTCAATGTGACATCTTTACTTTTCAAGACTTTAAAGTGATCTTCTGCCACAGCTTTCTCCAAAGCAATGCATCTCTTGATTTCTTGACTGCTGCTTCCAAGGATGTTGATTGTAAAACCAAGTAAAGAAAAATCATCGGCAACTTCAATTTTTTCTCCATTTATCATGAGGTTGCATACTGACCCAGTGGTAAGGATTTTTATTTTGTTGATATTGAGTCACAGTTTATACTGAAGGCTGTGTTCTTTGATCATTATCAGTAAATGTTTCAAATCATCATTTCAGCAAGCAGAGTTTGTCAGCTGCATAATCTAAGGTAAGTTGTTGATGAGTCTTCCTCCAATCCTAATGCTGTATTCTTTTTCATAAAGCCCTACTTCTCAGATTATTTGCTCAGTATAGAAAATGAATCAATATGGTGAAAATATACAGCCCTGATGCACACCTTTCTCAACTTTAAACCAGGCAGTGTTTCCCTATTCTGTTAGAAGGATTGCCTCCTGCAGGGTCCATGTACAGATTTCTCATGAGTACAATTAGGTGCTCTGGCATTCTCATTCCTCAAAGTGTTATCCATAATTTTTTATGATCCACACTGTCAAATGTCTTTACATATTCAATAAAACATAGATAGACATCTTCCTGATATTCTCTGCTTTTGGCTAATATCCCCCCAATGTTAGCAATGATGGCTCTGATTCCACACCCTTTTCTGAATCTGGCTTGAATTTCTTTCAGTTCCCTGTCTTTATACTGCTGCAGTCAATTTTGAATGATCTTTAGTAAAATTTTGCTTGTGTGTGATTTTAATGATATTGTCTAATAGTTTCCACATTTGGTTGGATCCCCTCTCTTGGGAATAGGTATAAATATGGATTTCTTCCAGTCAGTTAGCCATGCAGCTGTTTCCAAATCTGTTGGCATAAACATGTTAGCACCTCTAGTGCTGCATGTGTTTGTTGAAACATCTCTATTGGTATCCCACCAATTCCTGGAACTTTTTCTTTTGCCAGTTCCTTGAAGAAAGTTTCTACTTCATCCTTCAGTAGCATTGGTTCCTCATCATATGCAACTTGTTGAAATGGTTGGTCATCCACCAATTCTTTTTTGTATAATGACTGTGTATTCTTTCCATCTTCTTTTGATGTTTCCTGTATCATTTAATATTTCCCTATTGAATCTTTCACTATTGCTACTCAAGGCTTAATTTTTTTCTTCAATTCTTTTAGCTTGAGGAAAACAGAGTGTGTTCTTATTTTTTGGTTTTGTCTCCATCTCTTTGCCCATGTCATTATATTTGATTTGTCTCCTCAAGCTTCCTTTTGCAATCTTCTGTTTAGTTCATTAACTTCAATATGTCTTCCTTTTACTTTTTAAATGTTCAAGGGCAAGATTCAGAGTCTCCTTTGACATATAATTTGGTCTTTTCTTATTTTCTTGTCTTTTTAATAATCTTTTGCTTTTTTCATGAATGATATTTTGGATGTCATGCCACAACTCTCTGGTCTTCTATCATTCATGTCTTATGCATTAAACCTATTCTTGAGATGATCTCTGAATTCAGGTTGGATATACTAAAGGCTCTCCTACACATGGAATTTTCTTCAGTTCTAATTTTCTTTAGTTTCAGTTTGAACTTGTATTTGAGCAGTTGATGATCTGATCCACAATCAGCACCTGGTCTTGTTCTGACATTTGATATACAGCTTTTCCATAGTCTCTTTCCACAAATGTAGTCAATTTGGTTCCTGTATGTTCCATCTGGTGAAGTTCATGTGTTAAGTCACCATTTATGATAATGAAAAAATGTATTTACTATTAAAGGTTGATTGGTCTGACAAAATTCTATCCTGTGATCTCCAGCATCATTTCTGTCACCAAGGCCTTATTTTCCAACTACTGAGCCTTCCTCTTTGTTTCCAGTTTTTGCATTCCAGTCACCAGTAATTATCAGTATGTCCTGATTGCATGTTTGATCTATTTCAGATTGCAGAAGCTGGTAGAAACTTCTATCTTCATTTTTTGCCTTAGTGGTGAGTGGGTAAATTTGAATAATAGTCATATTAACTGTTCTTCTTTGTAGGTGTATGGATATTACTCTACCACTAACAGCATTGTATTTTAGGACAGATCTTGAGATGTCTATTTTGATGATCAATGCCACCCCAAGTCTCTTTAGTTGGTCATTCCCAGCATAGTAGACCATGTGATTATCTGACTCCAAATGGCCCATGCCAGTCCATTTTAGCTCACCGATGCCTAGAATGTCTATGCTTATGTACTCCATTTCTCTTTTAATGATTTCTAATTTTCCTAGATATGTACTACATACATTCCATGTTGCAATTATTAATGGGTATTGACAGTTGTTTCTCCTTATTTTGAGTCATGCCACATCAGCAAATTGAGATTCCTGGAACTTACTTCATTTCTGTCATTAAGGCAGACTCTACTTTGAAGTGGCGACTCTTCCCCCAGTAGTCTTTTGAGTGCCTTCCAACCTGGGTGGCTCGTTTTCTGGCACTATATCTGACAGTGATTCTTTGTTATTCATAGAGTTTTCAGTGGCTAGTTGTCTCTGGAGTGGGTTTTCAGGTCCTACTCCTTAGTGTTTCTTAGTCTGGAAACTCATCTGAAACCTGTCCACCATAGGATAGCCTGCAACATGCAAGCCCCCACAGTATGGCAAACTGACAGATATGTGAGGGATTCTTTAGCAGCATGTTTACTATTGTATCTTTACTATAGTTATGGGAACATGTGCTTAGTAATATATTCTATAAGACAGAATGTATATGTGTACATGTAAATACATGTTTGTTGTGTGAATATGTATACACATATGCATATACCTGTACATAAAACTGAAATTATGCCTAATTGGAGCTGTATTCATTTATATATTTTATTAGTTAGGGGATGATCAGGAGATACAAACTACATGGTACCTTGAATCAGAAAGACATAGAAGAGAAAAAATTTACCTCTGTCGTATTCCTTTGAAATATTCATAACCTGAAGGTAGTCATGAGGCAGCATATGACAAATCAAATAGACAAAGTTTCTTGTTTCTTTTTTTCTGGGGAGGGGAACTGGGGGTTGAACCCAGGGCCTTGTGCTTCCATGCTTTGCAAGTGCTGTACCATGTACCGCTGAGCTGCATCCCCAGCCTATCTTTTCTACTTTTTTTTTTTTTTTTTTTTTGAGATAGGGTCTCACTAAATTACACAGATTGCCTCTGGTTTTAAACATTCGATCCTCCTCTTCCTCTGGAGTCGCTGGGATTACAGGCATGTGCTATCCCTCCCTGCAATAGACAAATTTTCTAATAATATCTGACTTCTAATCTTCAGAGAAGTCAAGGTAAAGCCAAGTCAGAATTACTTTCTAGACTGAAGAAGACTATGTAGAAATAAAAGAAATATATGATTCTAATCTGGAATATTCTTTTTTAAAGACATTATTTGAAAAGTTATGGAAGAAGGATCTGGAAACCCACTCTTAAAATAATCCTAAAACAATCAGCCATTGAAAACATGATGAATAGCAGAGAAAGACTGACATAGTGCTGGCATAGCACAATGTCTGGAAGTGTTTCATTCTGTTTTTTATCTGGTAGCTATGAGTCAGACCCAAATCCATGACACCTAACAACATTAGAAAAGTTGGCAATCATTAGTTATATTTGAAGATTGTTAATAATATGTTAATAATTTCAAATTTTGACAATTGTATTTTAGTTATATAGGAAAATAACCTTAGTGCTTTTCTTGTTAGGTACTATAAATTCAGATGTGACTCACTGTGATGCTATGTATAACAGAATGAAACACACCCTGATTTTCTGCCAGGCATATGATCTTATTTATGTTTAAGCCCACTGTTTCAGACACTGTGACAATCCATCTATTAGATGGTCCTCCTTTTTTTCATTGACCTGCCTCTCTCCAAAACATGATGTCCTCCAGGGATTGGTACCTCCTGACTACATGTCCAAAATATGTAAGACACAGTCTAGACATCTTTGCTTCTAAGGAGCACTGTGACTGCACTTCTTCTAGGATACTTCTTCTAGGACTTCTTCTGTAGATTCTTTTGGCAGTCATTGGTATATTACTAATCATCTCCAGCACTATAACTCCAAAACATCATTTCTTCTCCTGTCTCCTTTATTCAATGTCCAGCTTTCACAGCCATATGATACAACTGAAACTACTATGGCCTGAGTAAGGTGTGCCTTTGTCTTCAATGTGACAGCTTTACTTTTCAACACTTTAAAGAGGTCTTTTGCAACAGCTTTTTCCAATGCAATGCATTTTTAAATTTCTTGACTGATGGTTCTATGGGTAGGAAACACATTTTAAAGTATTTCAGGATGGTGACACATCACGTTGATATTTCAGACATATAAAAATCCATTACAGTCTTTTTGGTCTAATTTTTTTTATAAGTGTACATTATTCTATCATAGTATTTTGCTCTCCAGAAATACTCATGCACATCTGTTGTGAGATAATCTTTCTAAATAAGATAATGAAAGCACCAACAACTGTGGTCTTCCATGGTCTGCATAAAACTTCCACACATAACTTAAAAATTTATCCCAAGGATAGGATGGATACAACTTTTATGGCATTATGGCAAAATTCACATGAAGAATGTGAAGATGCTTTCAACAAAAGAAACATTTTTCCTGTTAACTGAATCATCTGTGCTCTGTGGGGTACTTTGATCTGCATTGTCCAAATAGCATTCCACTCTTACCAACAAGGACTATTACCTAATAATTTGAATAACTTTTATAACTTCAGGAATTAGCTTTAGATGCTTAGAATACACTTTTATTTCCCTATATACAAAAAAGTACTAATCCATTGAGTTGGATAAACAAATTTTCATTTGTACTAATTCTGTTTATACTACTTATATTTGAACAAAAATTTTAACTTTATAAAGTTTCTCATTAATTTAAAATAATATTAATTTTCATAGTAGTTAATCAATAATTAATCATAGTAGTTAATCAAATGGTCCTCAAAAAAGGACCATTTAAATACTTGTAGAGTCATGCTTTAACTAAAGCAATGTTATATATACATGGTAATAAAACAAATATTATGATGAACAGAAGAGTAGTATCTGATTACATTCTTTGACATTTTCATTCACCTAATATTATAATAAATGTCTTTCTCTGCCACACAAAACACATATATTGGTGAACAATGTGGACAACATGCCTATCCTTATGTTACTATTTAGTCTACATGTTCAAAGGAGTAGATAAGAGATATGTGAGTGTGTCTACAAAGAGAATAACATGATGTACATACATGCACACACACACGGATAGAAATTCTATTCATAGTGTCTTCCATGAAGGAAAAAGAGAGGATTGTGGAGGTTCTATATTAATCAGAGTGATCAAAGAGGTTTCCTTTGAAGAAGTCACTTTTGTTTTTGTTGTGAGGTGCTGCCAGATCAGGTCCATCTCATGTACAGGAGAACCAAACACTCCCCAACTCTGTAGCAGGCACACCATCCTTTTTATATTTAAGCCAATTGTTGGAGCCATTTTGTCAGTCCATCTAGTTAAGGGGTTTCCTATTTTCATTGACCCGTCACTCTCCCATACATGATGTTCTTCTCCAGGGACTGGTCCCTTTTGGCAACAGGTCCCAAATAGGTAAGACACAGTTTAGACATCCTTGCTTTCAAGGAGCACTCTGGTTGCACTTCTTCTAGGATGAATCTGTTAGTTCTTTCAATAGTCCTTGGTATATTCAGTATTCATATCCAGCACCATAATTCAAAAGCATCAATGTTGGTGTCCACTCTGGCCCAGCAAAGACCATTGGGCTTCACCACAATACCAGTACTCTCTGGGACCTTTGGGGTCAGGTAAGAGCTGGTCAGTGGCACCAAGAAGGACCTCAGGAGCCTTTGTATATAAAACAAACAGGAACTTTATTAAGCTGCTCCTTTGCAGGAGAGCCTAATGCTTTCTAGCCAACAGCACAGGTTACTGCTGCTAAGATGGAATAACAGCTCTGTATCAAAGTAACAAATAGTTCTGATGTCCTTGCTGGCTGTGCCAAAGGTCCGGTGATGTTGCCTCTTGCTGGTTGTCTTCTCCTCTCACCTCCTCCCTGGCATGGGGGGATTGAGAGCTCTTCTTGGCTTGCTTGAGTTCTTCTTTCTTGACCTCGGAGTCTTGCGTTTCAGTGGCTTGATTGAGAGTCTGGACGATGGAAAAGATGAAGTCAGGATAGGATGTAACAACCAGTGTCAAGTTGGTTAGGAAGAAAGAAAGGAAACTTGGGGTAGTCAGTGGTCTGCTTACATAGGAGAGCAGCTCATGCCAGGAGAAGCAGCTATCCATGTGAGGGCTTGAAAAATTGCACTTATGATTGGGGGTTAGGTGCAGGCTAGACCAATCACTAAGCTCTCCTCAATAACCAATTTGATAGCTCTGGGTGGCCAATCAGGCTGAAAAAGGCCACACCAGAGATGGGCTGTTTGGTTAAGGCCTAAGGGTAACAAGATATGGTAGAAACAGGGCAGGATCTGGGGAAGGTTCAGACCTCAGTCCAAACTGAGTGGGCCTTGGCCCTGCCACCCTCATGGTCCACCTCAGGGTTGCCCAGATAATTCCCTACACATGAATTTTTGTCCTGTCTCCCTTATTCAATGTCCAGCTTTCACTACCATATGATGTGATTGAAAATACCATGGCATGAGTCAAGCGCATCTTTGCCTTCAATGTGACATCTTTACTTTTCAGTATTTTAAGGAGGTCTTTTACAACATCTTTTCCCAATATAGTGCATCTTTTAATTTTTTGACTGCTGCTTCCATGGGTATTGATTGTAGAATCAAGTAAAGCAAAATCATGGACAACTTCAATCTTTTCTCCATTTGTCATGAATTTAAGTGACTTTTGAGATCCACTACACCTTTGAGAAGAGTTTATGCCAAGAGCATGAAGGATTAGAATAGAAAGTGCAAAGACCCTATGGCAAAAAAAAGTGTTAAATTCATTTGAGAAACTGGAGGTTTCTTGTGACAGGAGTAGAGTGGATACAGGGGATTATGGAGCAAAAATGAATAATGAATTAGACAAAGAATTTACAAAATGCTTGTAAAGCATTTAAGTTCATGACAATAAGTCTGGATTTTGTTTTCTATGTGTGTTGGAGTGGAGAACCTTTAAAGGTTTTTTTTTTTTTAAAGTAAATTTGTTTTGCATTAGTAAAGTTCAGGACACATTAAGACAGAACCGTAGTGAGTAATAAGAAAGTGAGGCTACAAAATAATGCAGATGCTAGGCTGTACCAGCTAGTACAGGCCATATTAAGTATCCTTGAACTGATACCAGGCTGAACAAGGTAGTACAGGCCATATTAAGTATCTTTGAACCATCCTCAGAGTAACAGGAGCCACTAAAAGCTTTAAAGCAATGATATCAGCTGATCAAATTTTATATTTATTTCTGACACAAAAAGTAAAAGTATATTTTATAATATTTCTGTATAAAAATGGGACTCATTATATTTAACAGGTAATGAACTATGTGTAACTTACTTATACTCAAATTCTTATAATAATATATGTGCTTCAAGACTTGATTGATAGAAAGAAGCTGAAAAGGCCACACCAGAGATGGGCTGTTTGGTTAAGGGTTAAGGGTAACAGGATTTGGTAGAAATAGGGCGGCATCTGGGGAAGGCTCAGACCTCAGCCCAAACTGAGTGGGCCTCGGCCCTGGCACTCTCATGGTCCACCTTGAGGTTGCCCAGATAATTCCCTACACATGAATATAATAGATCTGACATATATATGTGAAATATATAGATGTGACATCTTTTTAATATTATAATAAAATACTCCATGTTGTATCACTACAAAGAAATTACTTAAGAAATTAAAATTTTTAATCATATTCTATGAAGGTAAATGCATATATTCTTTTAGGTAAGTACATATTTTTAATGCATACTATCTAGTAAACGCATATAACTAATACCATGAAAATTTGCTGTGTTTTTAATCCATTTGCTCAAAGTATTATAATTTTATTCTTTAAATCTTATTTTTGTGTGCACATGGGAGAGGTAGTAAACTAGAGGGAAATAGGGAGAAAGAAAGGGAGAGAAAAAGAACAGGAGACCATATATAGAGATCATGTAGGAAGTAAATTTAAATATTAAAGAATTTGAGACATTTCTTAAAGCATTAAAATCATTACATACTGGATACACTGCTTACTAAATACTAATCTCTCTAATAAATGAAGTGTTTTAAAAGTTGCCCAATTTTACTTATATTAAAACATATTAATACACAAATGCAAACACACACACATGCATTGAATAATCTTCATTCCTTCTGATAAAAGCAAGATCTGCATCAAATAGAAAATACAAATATCTCCTCTGTGCCAATGGCTTTCTACCAAAAAATCAAGTTAAGCTTTCCTTTGACTTAAAAAGTGGCCAAACCAGAGGTATATAGATATTCTTTAATATAAGCTATGTTTTCACCACATCATTAAGCATTGAAATGCATTTCATATTCAGTTGGCAATGCTACATCACATAAAGAACAAGTAGATATTTTGATGGGACTGGGATTTAGCTCAGTTGGTAGAGCTCTGTGCTGCAGTCTCTGAGGTCCCAGAGTTTGATTCCCAGCACCACAAAAATGGGAGAAGGACTTGGCAATCCACTCCCGAGGCAATCCTGAACCAGTCAGCCATTAAAAACCCTATGAGGGTTGCCATGAGTCGGATACCGACTTGACGGCACCTAACAACAGCAGATATTTTAATGCCTGTATCCATACCACTGTGACATCTGATCCTGTCAGACCTCTGAAGCTAAGCAGAATTGGGCCTGGTTAGCACTTGGATGGGAGACTACCTGGGAACACCAGGTGCTGTAGGCTTGAGAGAAGGACCCAGAAGCCCCTCCCCCCAAATAAGCAGCCATTGAAAACCCTATGAATAACAGAGAAGCATTGACAATAGTGTTTCACATGTTGTACAAGGGGTCACTATGACTTGGGCACTGACTCAATGGCACTTAAAACAACAAAGGTATTTTAATAGTCTTCATGAAACAAAAATAACTTAATCTGCACCATTGAGACCTATGGTTCTATTCTTAATACATTTCTAAAACTAATTAATATTTTTCAGTGCTATCTTACCAGGTATCCCAATGATTCTTTTTATCTTTTATTTGGTTTCGATACTGATGATAATGGAATCTTCTGCATATCCCACAGGACTGAATCCATCAACACTCTGATAGCTGGCTTAATAACTCATCTGTCTTTGGCAGCTTCTTTCCCTGTACCACATCTTCCTCTTTCCTAGTAATGTCTTTTCTTAATTTGTTTTTGGTTTTGTTCTTCCACAGTAAAGATTCTAAATCTCAATACCTGAATTCAAATTTGCCTCTCGGAAAATCCAAACTATCCTGTTATGAAAATTAAGCTAAGGAAGAAATTCTAGAATTGAATTACTTTCCAAAAGTTGACAACAAAACCATATTCTAGTGGGAAGGATGATCATAAATGTGGACACACTGTAGCATCACAGTCCATAATACTATTGCACATTTCAAATTTAGATAGGTTTCAGGAGAGAGTAGTTGTGCCAGCATAAACAATTTTTCTTGCATATGAAAAATGGTGGATATGGTTCTAAGGGCAATGCTGGTGTTGGATGGCTGTTTTTGTTAAATATCATCAACACACTCAAGGGAAAAAAAAGACAAGTTCAAATTAATCAACCATCAAGTCAGTAAGTTTTATGAAAAACTAGTATGAAAGCCAAAAATTCTCTTTGAGAAGATTTAAAGATAATCCCACATCCTACTGATGAAACTCCACACAGGACCTGATTTTCATCAACATAATTGAAGAAGAGGCTTTTCAAAGTTCTGACAATTTTCTTTCACAAAAGTTAAGGTTCTGATAGAGTCTGTTAGATTTGACAACTGAGATAGGAGCACGTAATCGAATGTGCTTGAGAATCTTGACCTCTAAATCCAATTACATTAGTATATAAGCTGGTTGATGCCTTGAAAAGATGCAGACCCTTCAGATGATGTAGATGACTCAAATAATGACACTTGCCCTATTCAGAATCTGTTCTCACCTTCTGTAGTCTTCTCGGTTTGTAGCTAGGGTCATATCCCAGCATGGACAGATTAGGCAATCATTGCACCATTTCAGGAAGAATGGAATAAGCAACCAAAAATATGCAAGTCAAGGCTAATATTGTCATATGTGAAGGAGGGAGAAAATAACTGGAAATGGATGTTGGGTTATTGGAGTGATGAAATGGCACAAAAGTAGGTGTAATTGGGATAAATTTTTGGATCACCTTCTTGTAGAATTGGATTTATCATCCATGAACTGGTCTTATTAGGCTGGTTGGTTGGCTCCCTAAATCTGGAATGAAATACAAAACTAAAGCAAACAAATGAACAAGCAAAAGAAAAAAGTTCTTCAGTAAATGAAGTGAAACTAAAAATATGTTATGGCAAAGAACTCAAGATTGAATAAAAATCTCAGCTTAATCAAATGCTAAAAGTCGTGTATAATATAAAAGTAGAGGGAATTTTGATTAACTATTTCCTTGGAGGACCCAGAGGACATTTCTTTCTTGTATTCACATACATTTATCTTACCTTTTGAGATTTTCCTCTCCCTCTTTAACCTTTACATTATTTTCCCTCCTGTGTCTCTCTTCGCCAACTTCTGCTCCCATCTGCTGATCCCCTCCCCCTTCTTTCTGATCTGCTTATATTTTCCATTATTAGATAGGTATAACTGTTTATTTTATATACTTAAATATGTACTGCTTTTTCCTTCCCTTCAGTTAGCTCCCAAATATGAATGAGAATATATGGTATTTCTCTTTTTGAGTCTGGGTTAATTTGCTTAAAATGATGTTCTCAACTTTCCCATCCATTTTGCTATAAATGACATAATTTCATTCTTCTTTATTGCTGAGTAATACTAAATTGTGTATGTATACCACAATTTTTCAATCCACTCCCGTGTTGATGGACCTCTTCTTTGATTCCATATCCTTTTGATTATTAAGACTGCTGCATTAAAAATGGAATTGCAGGTCACTTTGGTATGATGACTTATCTTCATTTGGAGTGATATAGCTGGATCATATGGCAGTATTAGTTTTATTTGTCAAATGTGCTTCCATACTGATAACCAAAGTGGCTGAACTAAAATCCCACTAGTAGTGTAAAAAAGTTCCTTTTTCTCCATGTCCTCACCAGCATTTGTTATTACTTGTTTTTGTTCATCTTAGCCATTCAGCATTGTTGTTTTGACTTGGATTTCCCTAATGGCTATTAGGGAATATTGAGTATTGTTTCATGTGTTTGCTGGTCATTTGTATTTCTTTATTTGAGAACTATCTGTTCTTTTTTATTGTCCATTATTTATTTGATTATTTGTCATTTTGTTGTTTGATTTCTTATGTTCTTTGTAAATTCTAGATATTAGTCTTCTGTCAGATGTACAGGATACAATGATTTTCTCCAATTCTGTGGGCTTTTCTTTAACTCTGTTAATTATTTCCTTTGCTGTACAGATGCTTTCTAGTTTTGTATAATCCCATTTATTCCTGGTAGAGTTTCCTGGGCAACAGGATTTTTAAAGAATTGCTTGTTAATACCTATGTGTTGGAGTGGGTTCCCCATCATTTTTTCTAGTGGTTTTAAGGTTTCTGGCTTTATGTTGAAGTCTCTGTCCATTTTGAGTTGACTCTCATACAGATTGAGAAATACAGGTCTATTCTCATTCTTCTGCAAATTGATATCCAATTTTCCCAACATCATTTGTTGAAAAGTCTATCTTCTCTCCAGTGAATGTCCTTAGCCCCTTTGTCAAAGATCAAGTGGCTTTGCATTACATATTAATTAAAATTCTTTCTTTCTTTTCTTCTTTAGTGTATACTGTTATGTAAAATGTATAAAATGATGAATATGTAAAAAAGAATGATATATTTGTTGCATAATATATATAGCAAATGACTTCTTATTCTGTACCCCATCAACATTAATAAGTAAAATAAATGCAAAGAATCAATGGTGATAATCAGATGTTAGAAAGCAGAGGACAATGACAGCAATTAACTAATAGAGACAAATTATGCACAGTTATTGCAACAAGTAGGAAAGCTGTAGAGATTTGCAGGGATTTACAGAGGATGGTTAATAGACCACCGAATTCCTAGAGATGAGGTGAATGAGTAACCAGTGAGAGTGAGAGTATTGCTTAACCTATATAACATAAACCTTTTAAGAACTAATGAACCAAAGTTTACTTTCAGCTGCCTTAATAGAAAATTATGCGCTCTCATTCAGTTTCCAATTCTCAGGCCTACAGCAAATTAGTTGAATAAAAGCCTTGCTTACACAGAAGAGAAGCACCAAAATATTATAGCAAGTATATGCTCTTATACTTCCCAGAATTATTGCCTACAGACATTCACAGATATTTATCAGAATAACTATTCTCTCAGGAAAAATAATGCCAAAAATTTCCAGGGGTTTTTGGCAAAGGACATACTTCACAAAGACAATTGGAGAATAGAAATATGGTCATAGCACCCCAGTGAGTAAGTGTATGTGTAGAAGCAAGAGGATAAATGGAGTGGCCCAAATATATTTGTCAGTCATTAGTGCATGGCTCCATACTGTGGTCTTCCACTGGCCCAAGGTCGTGAGTACAATGGATATATTTAACAGCACTACAAACCTGTTAGTTCATTGACATGAAGAAAAGAACCATTATTTTAGGAAATGTTAAATGCAAGCTACATAAAATCCCTCATCTCTGCTTAAATTAGGCAATTAGCAACATTATAACTTATGCAAATGATAGAGACAAGCACACCTCTAAAAAATGAAACAATTGAAACACGTCCTATCCCTCTTTCACTATTCTATCTTTACAACAAACATAAGGATTATGTTCTCTTCCACAAGACTACCATGATCTTACTCAAGTGTAGTAGAAGTATTTAGTTGGGACAGACCTGAAATTCAATGTGAGGGGAATTTTCTGTGCTGAGATAATTTAGATATCTGGAAAGGAGCATGTAGATACAATTGTGGGAGTGAGCTTATATATATGGATCTTTCTTTCTTTGGTCAGTATTCAATGGACAGCATGTATGACATAGGAAGATGTGGCACAACCAACAAACTGTGCATTCTATTAAGTACAGCCACTCTTCCTCTGAACTACCCCAGGACTTGCTTCATGGAATCATGAATAAGAACCTCCCTCATAGAGATGGAGGCAATATATGATTCCAAAAGCATGGGCACTCCAAATCACTAACATTTTGGCCATGAAACCATGCACTGCTCCTCAGATATCAAAGTACTGGTTCATTCTTTGGAGATGCCTAACTTCTCTGCAGAATAAATTGAATACCCTTGATGGACCAGCTATAACTTTAACAGGCTTGTGCTGATGTCTGAGACTGTTCTCACCACCTCTCCTTTCTATTTCTTATCTTTCATGAGAATAAGGGTGGGTTTCAGGCCCACATCATACTCTGAAGACTGACCTCACCTCCTCTGTCTCTTGCATCATTTTCTGCACAGTTGGTTTACTAATCTCTTGTATGTCTAATCCTTATGTAGCATTAGTTTGGGACATCCAAACTAAATCATAACTGGCAAAGGAAAATTCTTCTGAGCTGTCGTTATTATGTGCCATTGAATCAGGACCAACTCATAGCAGCCCTTCATAGGATTTTCAATGTCTGATTGCTGATTGTTTGGGGATTGCTTTGGGAGTGGATTGCAATATCTTTCTCTCATTTTTGCAGTGCTGGGATTGAATTCAAGGCCTCTGATGGCACAGAGCAGCACTCTGCCAACTGAGCTAAGTAGAAGAATTAAATACTTCTCACACTAGCCAGATGTGGTGGTGCAAGCCTATAATTCCAGCAACTTGGGAGGAGGAGGCAGGAGAATCAAAGTTTTCTGCCCAGGGGCAGCCTGTGTAACCAAGTAAGACCCTGTCTCAAGATAAAAATTTTTTAAAATAGGCTAGGGGTATAGCCCAGTGGCAGAGCTCTTACAAAGTATGCATGTATGGCCCTGGATTCAACCCCCAAGTACTGCCAGAAAAAAAAAAAAGAAAGAAAGAAAAGAAAGACAAAGAAAAAGAAATAAACAACTCATACTAACATAGGAAGAAGAGAGAGAAGGAGAAACTCAGGCTAATTCCTTTGTGGTCACATTTTTGACATAAAACATTTCTATTTTAGAATACATCTTAGAATATATTTACATTTACAGAAAATTTGAGAGTATAGTACAGTGGGTTCCCCTATATCTCATAGCCAGTTTCCCATATTATTCTTTGTTTATAAACTCCCATTGACTCCTGTTCTATATACAGAGTATGAGCTATGTAAATTTGATATATGATTATGCCAACTGTTTGCTGAAAAAATTTCATTAATAAACTTTTGTTGCAATAAAATCTAAATTTATCATTAATTTGAAGATCTGTATGAACTAGCCATCCTTAATTGTTCTAATTTGAATTTAATTACCATTCTCCTTATTCTCTACTTAAATTATTCATCTTTTTCTTCCTCAAGCATGCCTCACAATCTTGATACTATGTGGCCTTGTTTTGGGCTTTTTGTTTATATATTTTTCCTGGACAATTCTGCTGCATTGTCTTTGCCCCCTGCTTTACATGTATTCTGAATGTTACTTGTTATGCTATGTTTTATTCATTTATTATGTCCCTTTAATTTGGCAGTACTGTTTTAAACACACACACACACACACACACACACACACACACACATGCACACACAAAATCTACAACATTAAATAGTAAGGTATGCGATAGCATCTTAATTTTGCTGTTGTTGCATAATTATACTGGAGGGTATATTGGATATGCCAAAGAAAGAAGAAGGTAGAAAAGGGAAAAAGGAGAAAAGAGAAAAGAAAGGGAAGGAAGGAAGGAAGCAAAGAAAGAAATAAGGAAGGAAGGAAGGAAAGAAGAAAGGAAGGGAGGAAAGTAAGGAGGAAGGAAGGAAAGTGAACTGAGTAGATTTGCATCTTGGTGAGTATAAAGCCAAAACAAGCACAGGCAAGAAATAAGAGTGGAGAAAATTTTATTTCATTTTCTGCAGCAGTTAGAGAGCATAAGAGTTATTTGTAAAGGAATAAAGGAAGCATAGAGATATTATTTGGGGAATCCTAAATATATTCATATAGAAAACTACTTTAGGGGTAGATACCTTCCTGAACATGTTCAGTTAAGGAATGCATTCCTGAGCATGCTTGGTTTAAGATGACAGTGCAAGAAGGAAAGATTGTTGACACATTTTTGGATATAGCTCAAGGCCATGGAGCACATATTCCAAAAGTTAAAATGTCAAGTAAGAACATTTTTGAGTATGCTCAGCTTGTGTCATAATGATAGTTGATAATAATGCCTTTATCCATGCATAGCTATTGCCATAAAATTTTACCTGAAAAGAAAAAAAGGGAACTTTGAAGGTGCATTAATGTAGGAGTTTGTCAAATCTTGCTGGACAGCTAAACAAAGGAAGAAATGGAAAGAAGGAAGAAAGGAAGGAAGGAAGATATTTCAAATTATTTAGTAAAAACAAGAAAAAAATTATACCAGTTATATTAATGTCTGAGTTGAAAAAACTAACCCAAACTCAGTTTCTCCTACTATACTCTAACTGCACTTTGAATACCAGTCCTATGTGGGATTTTCCCCACCAAACAAGCAAACAAAGCAGCAACAATGGATACAAAGTGTCTTCAAATGAATTATAACATCTACAGGTAGTACCAAATCCTGCAATATATTATAAAATATATTGAAAAAAACTGCAAATGAAGAAATGCATAGGGTGAGGCATGTGGTGCAGAAGATCTTTGCTGTCTCTGGGTTTACCTATCTCCAGGAATGTCCAAGTATCTGGCTGTCCAGAAGCTCTCTCAACACAGTCTTTTGGAGCTCGTATAAAAACTTCATTATTTAGACATAATTGGTTAAACCATAGGTAAGCAAAATAATCTTTGGTGGTTCTCCCCTTCCAGGAAGTTAAGGGATGAGGAGGAAATTCTAAATCTCTGTACAAAGCTGGTCTCTCCAGTGACCAACCCCTATCTGGGAGTAATCTAAGAATTGCCAGCCACCAGCCAACTCATTATCATACAAAAAGACACACATCATTGAAAGATTCCAAGGACTTTGCCAACTGTATGCATAAAACTCAGAATAAATATATATTCACAATATCACAATGTCGAATGCAATACTTTTTTTCTTTTTTTTTTTTGGAATCAACTCTGTAAGGGATGACAAAATTCTACACTCTTGTTTGCACTTGAGGAACAGTTATTTTGACATATATCTTACCTTAAAAATGTACAGAACATTTTTATATATATATAAAAAAAAACTTGGATGCAATTTGTTCTCATTTCCAGGTTGTTCAATAAGAGTAATTAGGTTTCCCAGAAGAGCTTAAACATATTTCTTCATATAAATGGAGTAATAAATTTCTTTGACTCCAAGGGCTAATAATTTTCCAAAATGTCACAAGAATCCTGTATAAATATCGTGTCTTAAAAGCTCACTGAAAATATAAAAATACTTAATAATAACATTAATTTGTTTAACATTAACTAGTTAATTTAACATGGATACTGCAGAACTTTTCAAGACATCAATGAGTTTATCACGTTTGAATGAGGTATGAATATAGTCTTAATTTTTAAATATAATAGTTTGAAATGTAATTCGGTTGGCTTTCCCTGTTCTTATTTGGATGCATTTAAATTTTAGAAATGTACAATTTTTACCTGGTTTGCATGACCCATTTACTTTGAATACTTGAAATTGTTTTCCGTCTTCCACTCATCGTATTTTTATCTTGCTCATATAAAAATATTTCACAATACTGAATAGTGAATAACATTTAATAGGAAGTCCAGATAAAGAAAAAGTTATATGAAGTTATCAAACTATGTTTTCAGGCAGTGGTTCTTAAAGATATTTATATCAGAAATTCTTCATGCTCTTAAAAGTTGTTGGGATTCCCAATACAGCTTCCTGAATTTGGGGTAAGAATTAATAAATTGTAAAAATTCCACAAATCTGAGCAAAAAAAAAAAAAAAACCATCAAAACAATTGACTTATAAATACCTTATTTTTTACTTATATAGTGAGCATTCACAATTTTATTATAAATGTTATTATAATTACAAATAGCTTCATATAATCAATGATTGTTGCTGGAAATATATATCTATATTCCTCCTCAGAGAGATTGAATAAATAATTTGAGTCTGAGCTTCCTCCTTTTGTGTTAATTGCTGTGGTATTTTTGGTTAATTTTAAGATTTCCAGATGATTCTGTGCCATTGTTACGGTTGAAAATTACTGCTCTTCTAAAAGAGATAATATATATCAGTCTAAGATGTGATATTGCTTTAGTCAATTATGCATTTTTGAATATTTATTAATTTTAAAAAGTCATAATATTTATGGTTTATGAGTAAAGTTTGATTTCAATTGCAATGAACAAAATGCAAACTAAAAATTTTTAAATGTAGGAAATAAAGAAAATTACATAAAATATTTTCCTTTAAGTTCATCACTGATAGATAAATACTGGTACAATGTTGTTATTCTCCTTCCTATGATGCATATTTTATTTATCTATGTATGTTTTAACCACGACAGAAAATATTTCTGAGAATGCAATTTTTAAGGGATTCATTTTGTTCCTCTGTTCCTATTATTTTCTATAAAATGCTATTAAAATTATTGTGCATGATTTCACTTGATAGAACGATTACTTCATGAAAATAGTTTCCAGAAAGTGCATTATTTTGGACCCTGGAAATTGCGTTGGACTTATTTGCATATTTCAGTACAATTTCTCTATTTCAAGATTCCTTACCATAGTTGCAAATCCCCTGTGGCATATAAAATAACATATTCACAAATTCTAGAGATTAGGATATGGGAATCCTTGAGAGGTTAGTTTTCTACCAACTACCATAATTCTTCTTCACTCACATATTCTTCTCCCTTTATTTTATCTCTTAATAAAGCACATATTTTAAGGTATAAAAATATATAATGTGGTTAGTATTTCAGACACATTATAATTAAGACATCATGAGCTCCTGTTTCAGTTGTCTAATGCATTTTGTCTAAAGAAAATAACGTCCTGTTTTTATTGGAGTACTGTGGTACTCCTTGAGGTAATATTAATTGTGAAAAACCATACATCCTGTATGTAATGTAATTGTTGTAAATATTCTTGGAATTTTATGTGAGTTTATCAAGTTCTTCACTGGTAAAATCCATGTATAATAT
>VMDO01029063.1:0-23121 GCA_007922755.1 Pedetes capensis
GATCTACTTGGAAAACCTCTAGGTTGCAGCATTTCCTGAGGAGTCTCCCGGTGGCATGTGTGGCAATGTAGAGGAGTTGTGACTTAGCTCAGAGCTGTTTCATCTGGAGCTGTTGAGCTTCTGGACCTTCTTACCTGCTCTCTGCCAGGCCAGGATGGGTGGCACCTTAGTGGAGCCTAGGCTGGGAGAGAGCGCTGAGAATTCCAAACTAGCAAGCTGATTCCAGCTTCCAGCTTGAATGTGAACAGACACCACCTTCAGTCCTTGGGCTGGATTTTTTTGGCTCCTTGGCTCCTGGCCTCCAAAAGGGCTAATGCTGGCCCACTGGGGAGGAGAGACAGGATGAAGAACACTTTTGTAGGCCAGAAACGAATCTGCATCCCACTGTAAAGCTCCAACCAGATGTGAGAGATTCCATAGGCTCCCAAGAGGTTGTTTGAGCAGAAGACTATAGGGTAAATACTTTCCTGCATGTTCATGTGCGCTTTGTTATTTTTAAATTTGTGCGTCTTCCTAGCTGTGCCCTATTGGTATGTTAGTTTGGGGCTATAAATCCCTAGAGGGTGGGGACTAGATTGGCAGGGAAGGGGAATTGGAAACAGTGATGATGGGTTGACAGTGAGGATGATTAGAGTGTTGCGGTGGATGCTAGTGGCCACAGTATAAGGAGAGAGGAACAGGAGGAGGAGGAGAAGTGGTGGCGAGAGGTGGAGATGAAGGTGAGGGCATGAATGGACATGAGGCTGACACAGATGGAAACCGTGGTGACGAGGGCATGATCTGGGTTGGCCATATCCCTCCAAAGTCACTTTTCCTTCTCTCCCTGTCTGTTTCCTTTTCTAGAACCTTCTTTGGGGCCCAGCCTGTGCCTTGCTCTCCTTTGTGTCCTAGCATCCAGCATGGTACTGTGCACACAGCCGGCATCCACAGGTGCTTGCTGGTGTGCTGAGCAGAGCATGCGGGGTGGGGGGGGGCAGGAGGAGCGTGGGAAGGGGGAGAAGTGGCCATGTTAGAGCAGTCTGGGGGACCGGTGGGGCAGAGGCTCCATGGAAGAGATCCATGTCCCTCCAGCTCAGAGCTGGGACTGTCCCTGGGAGGTACAGTGATGGCGCTGCTAGCCAGTGGTTGGTGTAGAATGAGCATCAGGGTCCCCAGGGGCCAGGCTGTCTAGTCCAGCCCTGCCCGGTGGGGCCCAACTAGATGGCGGCAGCAGCCAGTTGGGGGATTTGCTGGTTTGCTGAATTTGCCATAATCATCTTTTGTCTGGCTGAACAATGGAGGTGAGGGGGCAGCCAGGCAGGTGGGACATAGCTGCACAGAATGGCAGAAGAGGACAGGAGGCTGCCATGCTGCTTGCGGCCAGTTGCCCCACTCCAGGCTTCCCTTCCCAGCTTGGGCCTCCGCTGTGGAGACTGCCCAGGACCTCTGGGGCTTGGGGTGGGGCTGCCTCTCCACACACCTCTTTCCCTCCAAGGCAGCTGTGAGGCTTTTGATAAATGCTGCCTGCTTAGGCACTCCTGGGAGGAGCCTGTCAACATTGGACACCAGGAGAAGGATGGCCCTGCGAGGGAGCAGGGTGGGGGTGGGGGCCGCAGCCCAACTCCCCACAGAACAAAAAGAGAGTTCTCTCTCCCTTGCACCAGCTGCTGAGTCCCCAGCCTTGGCTCCATCATTTTTCAAATTGCAATAAATTAACATATTCTGGAGCAGGAAAACCACACGGAGAGGCCTAATTACCAAATTTGGGGATGGCCTCAAGCCCCTCTGCGTCTGCCTCTCCTCCCCCCTCCCCCTTGCTAGGGACTGAGAAGGACAGAGCCCCGAAGGAACAGCTTCTTCTATTTCACTCACACCTTCCCCAGGACTGGCTGCCGCCTGCACCCAGCTCCGCCTGTAGCCTCCTCTTCGCTGAGATCCCCTCCTCCATCTCTCCCACTCCCCAGAATGCAGCACAGGCCTGTTTATCCCCATTTGGCAGAAAGAGGGCTGAAGGAAAGGTGGGGAAGATGTGGAGGAGGGGGAAGGGACAAGCGAAAGCCTTCTGGGGGAGAAGACGGCTGATGGCTGATGTTGGGCTCTCCGAGCAGAAGTTTGAAGTCCTGATACCCTCACCTCTCCAAACCCCAAATCCAGTTCATTTCACTGAGCTGTGACCCATACCGTTTAGAAGAGGGTAAGGAAGCCCACAGGTTCTCTGGCTCATGCCCCTGTCTGGACAGGGTGGGGCCTCCACTATGCTCAGCTTCCAAGGGAAGACATTCCAGGCTTAACTCTGCTATCTGGAAGCTTTCCTTGCTATGTAAAGCCCTGGTCCCGCCTTATTGAGCTACAAATGCTCATTTATTCCTCATGACGTGGTTCGTCAGGATCATCATGATCTCATTGAAGCCTCACGAAAGGGAGGTGTGGCAGATGTGGCAGATGCAGAAACCGAGGCTCAGAGAAGTAAAATAACCTTCCCATGTCCCTCAGCAGAGGCCTGACTCCTATCCAGGCCTGCTGGGTGCCAAGGCAGTGGCCTCCACCCTTGTCAATGGGCCTGGCTGCCCAGCATGACACCCCTGGTCCCCTTTTCTACTCCAACTCAGGAGTGTTCACATGCCCAAACCAGTGACACAGTTGTCTCACCAACAGGGCCTCAACCCTAGCAGTGGGGAGCTGGGCTCTTGCCCTTACGATGTTATGGGGGACTGGCTTCAGCTGGAAGCAGCTGGAAGGCAAGCTTTGTAGAGGGAAGTGCATCTGGCATCCACAAACACACACACCACTTCGGGGCAGGGTGAGTGCCCAGGAGAACCATTCTCTTGCCTTTTTCAGAAGGCAGAAGGCCAAAAAGGAGAGTCCAGCTGTGGCCTGAGCCCTAGACCCTTGGCTGTCTCACTACTGGAGAGTTATGAAGTCCCTCACAATCTGGCTCCCATCCACCACTGGAACTTATTTCCTTCTCCTTTCACTACTCACTCCGGGGTTTGACCAAACTCAATATTCCTCCCGTATGCTCTCCTGCGGTTCCTGCTGTTGCTGTCAATACTTTCATATACGCAAATTCGTCCATGGTTAGGGCCCTAGCAGCTCAACTGCCACTTCTTGCAGGAAGCCTTCCTGGTCCTTTACCAGGATACTTCCCTCTTCTCTGTCCACAAGCTGAAACTCTTCCCTCCTCAGCATGCACACAGCACTCTAGCTGAACCACTTTTAAGGCACAAGCCACTTCCTCCCTGGAGCTCAAATCGTCTGGAAAATGTGTCTTATAGACTTTCTAGATGAGGCCTTCTCTGTGGGAAGAGCCAGGTAGGATCGATCTCTGTTTTCTGGCACCTCTGCTGAGATTTCCTTCCCAGAAACATAGTCAGTGTCTAGTTCGCAGCCCACACAGAAGGGTAGGTACCACAGGGTCCGGAAGAACACAGCTTTGGGGTCAGAGACCCCTGAGGTTAAATTCCTGTTCTGGTTCTTTCCAGCTGGGCCCTTTGCACAAGTTACCTTCCACACTGAGACTTGATTTTCCTGTACTTTTATAAGGTAAATATAATAAATGCTACCACTCAGGGTTATGGCTAACATTGAATGCGAGACTAAAAGGTAAAGTACCTCTTGAAATATATGGCACACTTTTGGTGTCCAAAACCATTTGTTTGTCATGCCTCCCTCTGACAGAGTCAGATGGTTGGATGCCTGAGTGAGATGAGTTAATGTCACACTGCCTGGATGTGGATGCCCAGCCCCAGGTGCCTGGCCTTCTTGCCTGGTTGTCCTCTCCTGCAGGCGCCCCCGCCCCTGGGGCCCACACTACTCTGTTCCGTTCCCAGCCACCCCAAGCCCAGCGTTTACACGCTGAAATTCCCAGAAGCCAAGACTTCCAAACAAACTCCCCAAGTTTGGATTTATCAGCTATGCTATTAAAACAGTAATTTTCAGCTGCTTAATGTTTCCAACTTCTGCTCTAATCCAGCGGGTAAATATTTACGGAGCCTGACACCACTCCTAGGCCACTCGCTCCACTGCCAAACATTCATTTCCCTTGCAGCTCCACTGGATGGATATTTTTAGGAGCGGGGGAGGATGAGGGCTGAGTGGATGTGTGCACACGTGCGTGTATGCCTGCTGTGTGTGTCCGCCGTATTCCTTATGGTGCAGTCCTGGGTGGGAAGGGACATAGGATACAGTGGCCTTGGTCCTTCCTTCTGCCTAGATCGCTTCCACTGAAGGGCATGGAGGCTCCCAGACTCTCAGGCGCCCCCCTGCTTAGCTCTCCACCTTCCTAACACGCACATACATGCACACACATGCGCGCGCACACACTAGCTGCAGATGATGGGCATGCAGGCTACTCATAGAGACAGCAGAGAAGCGGCCAGAAGCACACACACACACGCAGACACTGCAGGGACTGCACTGGGGGTGACTGATGGACTTGGTGGCCTGCCCCAGGTCAGCCACTTGTTAGGTGGGTGGCCCTGAGTATGTCCCTTCACTGTTTCCTCATCTGTGAAATGCAGGTAAGAATCCCCACCTCATGGCTCCTGGAGGTGCCCATGAAACAGCCCTCTCCTCCCTACCTCTTCTTCCTTCAGGTAGCAGCCCTTACACCCGGGTCTCACCAACCCAGCGCTGCCTCCTCTGAGAAGTCTTCCCTCATGACCATGAAAGAGTCTCTCTCGCTCCCCACCTCTCTCTCCTTTGGGGCCCTGGGCGTGGAAAACAAGGCTTCCTGCATGCTAGGCAAGTGCTCTACAACTGAGCTGCATCCCAAGTCCAGTTTTTATTTTTTATTTTGAGGCAGTCTAAATTGCACAGGCTGTCTGGCCCCGAACCTGTGATCTTCCTGCCTCAGCCTCCTAAGTAGCTGTAATTGCAGGCACTCTCTCTCTTTCTTTCCTCCCTTCCCTTCCCTTTCTTTCCCTTCCCTTCTCTCCTCTCTCCTTCCCTCCTTCCTCCCTCCCTCCCTTCCTCCCCGCTTCCTTCCTTCCTTTTTTCTTTCTTTTCTTTTTCTCTTTTCTTCTTCCTTTCCTTTTCTGTTTATTTTTGCAGTACTGAAAATGGAACCCAGAGCCCTGAGCAACCTACACAAGCTCTCTATCACTGAGCTCCACGCCCATTGTGCCCCTCTTCCATTGAGCATTCTTAATGAATAAAGACTGAGTCATATTCATCTCCATGGCCTTGGCAGCTAACATAGAACCAAACAGGGTGCTCAGTGAACTTGCATTTTGTGTGTGCATATTTGTCTAGTATTTATAGACTGGTTGTGAGAGGGGAAGGACGAAGGATAGTTTGGGGCTTCAGCTATCTCACAGGGATGGGAGGGGGCAGAGGAAGAACCATGGGAGAGGGAAAGGAGCCAGTGTTTGTGGAATGCTTCATGCTAATGTGGCCTTATCTCTTTTGCTCTTGTTGCACCCCAGCATTTAGAATGAACTCTTACTCTGTAGCAAGCAGTCAATGTTTTACACGGATTAACTCACTTAATCTTTACACCAGCCCTGTGAGCCCCAATTCAAAGATGAAATCACTGGACTACAGAGAGGTTAGGTCACTCAACTAGGGTCACACAGATAATGAAAGACAGAACTGGGGTTTGAACCCGGGCTGTTTGGCTCCAGAGCCTGTGCTCTTATTGCACTATCCACATGAGTGGCTGTATGGTGCGCAGTTGTGTACAATATTTTATTGGCTCCTCATAGCAGCATGATCACAGAGTAGCTCCATCATTCAGATGAAGAAACTGAGGCTCAGGGATGTAAAGTAACCTGCCCCAGGCCACACAGCTAGTAAGCAGCAAAAGCAGCACTTGGTTTCAATTCTCCCAGCTTGCCTATGGGGTTTTTCCTGGCTAGAAGCCCCAGGGAGGGAGCCACAGGTGCTTTGTTCTTATCCCTTGGCTCACAGAGGGGAGTGGGACTTCTGAACTCAGAGATTCCAGCACCCTAAGAGGTCAAGCTGGAAATGACCACGGCTAGCATCCACCCCATCTCTTCAGGCTGAAGCTGGCGAGCTGAGCCCAGAGAGATGGGCAGTTTGCCCAAGGCTATCCAGCAGCTAAGCTGACTTACCTGAGCCAACGAGATGCCCCACTGCCCCCACCTCCTTCATGTCTCTGCAGGCCATCCAGGGGCTACAGTCCAGCTGGCTTGGCCATGAGCAGATTTCCCCAGGGGAGGGGCATCTGTGAGCTGGAAACTGAGAGGGGTGTACTGGGGACAGAGTCCAGCAGCGAGAAAATGGGCTGCTAGGGGGTGGGGAGAATTCCAGACAGACTGAGCTACAACGGGCCCCGTGTTATTTGCAATTGTAGTATCATGAAGATGCCTGGGACAAAGGCAGTGACAGTGATGGTGGTGATGGTGAGAATGCTGCTTGGAGGGGAGGAAGAGGAGGAGGAGGGGGGGAGGAAGAGGACTGAGCATCATGGCCTCGCAGGTTCTTCACTTCCTGTCCCAGACAGGAACTTACTTGACCAACCCTGAAAACCACAGCCCAAGCTGGGCCCCAGTGGACACGTATGCAGGATGAGGCATGCTCTAGGGCACCTGGTGCTGGGGGCCTACTGGGGCTGAACTTCAGTCCTGGCTTGTTGCAGGCCGTGAACCCTGCCCCTGGGGCTGGTCATTCCCAGAGAAAGGGAGGCCTTTTTCTTTCTCTTCTCTTCTTTTCTTTTCCTTTCCTTTTCTTTTCTTTTTTCTTTTCTTTTCTTTTCTCTTTTTCCTTCTCTTCTCTTCTCTTCTCTTTCATTTCCTTTCTTTTCTTTTCTTTGGTTTTTTGAGAGAGGACTTCACTGTGTAGCCCTGGCCTGGAACCCCAATCTGTCCTCCTGCCTCAGCCTCTAGAGTGCTGGTATTATAGGCGTGCAGCTACCAATGCCCTGCTTAGGGCTGCCTTTTTCTAACTACGCTAAGAATCCATATGTGTTAGTGGTGGCCTTGAGCTGAAGCACACAGGAGCACATGTCCAGGGTTGGGTAGGGACAGATGCCACAGTTCATCCCTTCCCTGGCTGGGCCAACATCCTGGAGCCAAATAGTTGTGACCTTGAATCTAACCCTCATTATTCACTCTCTTGTGATTTGACCTGGGACCAATCACATTACCTCTCTGAGCCTCAGTTTCTTTATCTGGAGAGTGGGGTAGTGTTGTGAGGGTTAAATGAGATACATGTAGATGACATGATAGTGTCTGGCCCCAGCAGGTGATGAAGGCAAAATGAATTCTCTCCCCTATCCTTCTGTCTCTTTCTCTGGGTGCTAAACCTTTGTTCTGCTTTTGTTTGGTGCCCAACCTCCCTCCCAGACCCCACTCCCACCCACCCAAGCCCTAGTGATTAGAAAAGGAAAGGAAATCCGGGGCCTCAGGCTGTCTCTCCTGAGTGCTTGTGGCCTAAGCCAAAGAGTCTGGGCCATTGCCGCCTGGCCTGGCTGTCTAGGAGATTCCCTGGGGGAGTTAAGGAGGCTGCCGCAGGTCCCTGGGCCTTTCCTTTCCTGTCTGCTCCCCCTCCTCTGCTGCTGCTGAGAGGCTGGGGTGATGGATGGGGCCCTGCCTTCCCCACACCACTTCTTTGATGAGAAGAAAGAAAAGTCCACCTGAGTCTCAAATCAAAAACAGGTGAATTGCCTCTTAGGCTGAGCCCTCTCTGGGGTCTGCAAGAAGGCTGGGGGCTGAGGGGAGAAAGGAGAATGTGATAAATCTCACTGTCAGGTGGAGTGCTACCCTCTAGCTGCAGTGGGGCCACTGGCGGCCCCAGATTTCCTCCCTCCTAGGTTGGGTGCATGCCCATAACAAGACTTGGGAAGTAAGCAACTGTCCCTAACAACTGACTCTCACTCAAACCCCATACCAGCTGGGTCCTGCACACCCTCCTCCATCCGCCCCCTGCACCCAAAGCCCCTCGCCCTGGGGTGGCACACCTCCTGTCCTGGCCCTCTGGGGTGGCACGCCTCCTCTCGCACTCTCACAGCCGCAGTGTGCTTGTGGTTGTCACCACCCTTCTGCATGTACCCGGGCAAGTCTTGGGCCCTCTCTGGACCTTGCTTCCTATAATTTGTACCATATAGGAGTTAGATTCTTTTGGAAGCTAAGACATGGCAGGCAGGCGATGGGTCTTGCGTTTATACCTCAGGAGTAGAGCTGGAGAGTGGAATGTGGATGATGGGGGGTCCCCTACATTTGCCTTTGACCTACTTCTGCCCCAAACCTCTTCCAGCAATGACATTCCAGGACCCAGGTCTTGGATATACCCCAAGAGTTGCCTGGGCCCCCTGGAGTCAGTGAGCAATTATCACCAGAAGATTCCTCAGCATGCTGACATTATGGCTCACACCCAATCCAAGTCCCTGTGCCTATGCAGCGCAGACGCAGGCAGGGACCTGTACATCACAACGATGGTCCCTACCATTCTAAATAGGGACGGTGAGGACTGAAGGCCAATCTGGGAGGAGCAGTGCTCAGGCCTCTGGGAATAGACAGTCACCTCGGAAAGACAATAAACCAGATGAAGGGCTGGGAGGGTCCTCAGAGCGCTGCCTCCTCATTAGGGCAAACTGGGGCTGGGGGGAGAGGATGGGAAAGGTCACAGGGCCAGTCGGGGCCAGACCTGAGACCAGGCCCCAGGTCTCTGGATTCTAAATCTTCCTGCACTGCCCCAGCAGAAGCCGTACTTGCCAAGTGAACTGAAGAGAATTTCTGCCCCAGGCCTCCAGAGCTCCCAGATTCCAGCAGCCTCATGTTCCCTGTCTGGCTCCTGGCTCAACCCACACAGTGTGGGGCAGCAGGCTCAGGACTCAAAGCCAGGACGGGGTCTGCAGCACCCCAGGGGACATCAGGCCCTGGGGCTCCTCCCCCCCCCCACTTCTGCCAGGAAGCAACAAGGGCAGAAGGGAAAGGACAGGGAGGCTGCGGAGATAGAGAAGGGAGAGGAGAGGCAGAAGCGGGGTGGGGGTGGGGTGGGGGCAGTGAAGCTGAAAGGCGATGGGGGAGAAAGGAGAGGAAAGGCGGGGACAGGCCGCTGAACAAGGACTCTGGGGCAGGGAGAAGCCTCAGGAGGTAGGGGATGAAGGGCAGGCGGGTAGGAGAGAGAGCGCCCCCAATGGGACAAGCTGAAGAGAAGAACAAGGCCAAGGGGCCAGCAGAGGGGCCGAGGAGAGGGCCCTGGCTGGACCCAGGGGTCTCCCCTCCCCACGTTTCTCAGAGCTCCTCCAGGGGCAGTGGGGGCGAATCGAAAATGAAACACCTCGTCCCCCGGCCCAGGGATGTGACCCTCAGCATAAGAGGATTAGGGAGGCTTCCAAGAGGAAATGGGGAGGGTGCCAGGAGTGGGGGATCCGGACGCAAACTCCTGCTGCCCCCCACCCCAAGCGGGGAGAGTGCGGGCCTCCCAGCCCACCGGAGCCGTGGAGCGCCAGTGCCCCCTTGTGGCGGTGGGCCTCTGCTTGACAGCGCTGGTGGTGATCTGCAAAGTAGATAGGAGGGGGCCCAGGTGGGCTTTTAGACCCCTGGATGGGACCCTTGTGACAGGGAGCGCAGGTGATGGGCCAGAGGCTTTGCCAGTGACTTCCAACGACTTTAAGCATCAGCAAAGACTTGAAACAGTGAGCCTGAGGCACTCTCTTGGGCCTTTCCCATCCTGACAAGGGAGTCTACGAGGTCTGGAGGCTGCACGGGAGGAAAAGACCAGCCCCCTCCCCAGTACAATACTCCCTCCTAACCCAGGGCCACAGTTCAGCCCCTGCCGTCCTGGCCCCTGCCTTTCATCTGAGCCTCTGGGTGTCTCCTACATAATTCCCAAGGGCATGCTTCCTTAGGGCGTTGTGTGTGTGTGTGTGTGTGTGTGTGTGTGTGTGTGTGTGTGTGTGTGTAGGGAGTGATTTGGTGCACTGTGAGAATGCAACACGCAATCAGCAAGGAGCTGAGCTGGCAAAGGCACTTGCTTGGAAGAGTCAGGAACCTTGGATTCCAACTGGCCTCCATGGCTGTCTTGCTGTGCAATTTTGAGTATATCCTTGCCTTCTCTGGGCCTCAGGTTCCCTATCTGAACCCAGAGGGATGAGCCTCAATGACGTCTAAGGGCCCACCCAGCTGTAACACTGTCACTTTATCATTCCAAAAGGGAGAACTTCCAGAAGAAGCTAGTCAAATATGAAGGAGAGTTTGCAAGGACTATCCCCCACTGTGATTTTGAGAGGTGGGTGGTACAAGTGGCTGGAGGACAGCCCACATAACCCCCAGCCTTGGCTCCTGCAATGCCTTCAGCAATGCTCCTGCCTCAGATCTGTCCAGAGAGGCCTCCAGGGTCAAACTCAGGCCTGCTTGGTGGGACTGGGGTGCCTTCTCCTGCTGGAGGGCTTATGGGTGAGAGGCCAGCCCCCTGCCTCGCAGGAGTCCTCACATGTCTGTCCATCCAGAGCCCAGGGCCCCAGGGTGGGTAGAAAGTGCAAGGTCAGCATGATCTCAGTGAGCCCCGCCCAAGGCAGGATCCTCAGGCTGAAAATGGAGAAACTTGAGCCTCTGACTCCCCTAGAGGGGAGGACAGTGGGGGGAGGGAGCATAGGGAGGTCAAGAACACCTCAAGGAGGCCTGCAGGGCTCAGGAAGAGGAGCCCAAGAAGAACAGAGCCGGCTAGGGCCACCTCAATAGAGAACTCACCAGAGAGCAGGCAGAGTGAATGTCTCTGGGTTTTGACGCAATTTGGTGCTTAAGTCTGTCTGCTGCCCCAGTTTCCTCATCTGCAAAATGGGAGTAAGAGTACTCACATAGTAGACCTGTTGTGAGGATTTGGGGCGTGTGTGTGTGTGTGTGTGTGTGTGTGTGTGTGTGTGTGTGTGTTTATGAAGCAATTAGAGCATTCCCTGGCACTGAGTGGTTTTGTTTTGTTTTGTTTCTATTGCTATTTTTAACCCCCAGGAAATCCTGTCCCAGAGCACACTAGCTGGAAAACCTTATATCCTAAGACTTAGAGGAATTGAACAGGTTTAGATTCTACTCTTCACCCTCTGCTACCCACTATGAATACAAATGAATACATTTAAGCTCAGAAAGGGGAAGAGACTTGCCTAAAATCACACAGTAAATCATGGCTCAGCTGAGGTTTCTTCACTGCCAAAGCCTGACTTTCACTTTTTTCTTTTCTCTTTTCTTTCTTCTTTCCTTCTTTTCTTTCTTTTCTTTTCTTCTTTCTTTCGACAAGATTTCACTATGTAGCCCAAGCTGACCTTGAACTCATGATCCTCCTGTCTCGGCTTCCCAAGTGCTGGGATTACAGGCGTGTACCACCACGCCAGGCCCTCTGACTCTCACTTTTTGTCCCTATCAGTATCTTCTGGTGGCCCTGTTTGCCAGCCCTAATCCCTGAATCTTAGATAAGTTCTTGGCAGGTGTCTAGGGGCTGTCCTCTGGTTTGTTGGCGGTCCTGTCTGCCAGTTAGTTTGCCTCCACTTTCCTATGTCCCTTGCAGCCAGTGAGGTTTTCTAGCTAGGAGGAACCCTAGAGGTTACTTGTTCTCCCAGCCTCCTCTCCTTCTGCCATCTGCCAATGCCAGCTTCCTTATCAACACCTTCTTCCACCTTTGTACCCTTCAACCTCTTCCCTAACTCTGTTACCCTGCTGAGCTGCAGGTATTTATAACCCTGAGTAACCTCTGGTCCCGTTTCCCTGGGGGCTGCCTGGGTCTGGTTGAAAGGCTTGCTTTTCCTGGAAGCTGACACCGTAAAGACAATCCGATCAGGGAAAGAGTCATCAATCCTGTTGTGCTCAGAGGCCAGCTAGCCCTCCTGCCTAGTCACCATCCCACCAGGCAAGCCACTAGGCTAGATTGGGCCTTTTCCTAGTTTTTGCATGGAGTGGTTGTGGATAACAAGCCAGAATGCCCTGCCGGGGAGAAGGTAGGGTTTATTGGCCCGGGCAGGACCTCAGGCCCCTGGGGAAGGAGGCCATGGGCTGCCATCATCAGGGCCCAAGTTCTCAGGGAAGCCCCCTCGCTCCTCCAGTGCTGGCCTTCCCTCCCCACAGTCCAGCTTGGGCTGGGCTTTTCCCTGGAGCCTGGGCTAGACCTGGTTGCAATGATTCACGTCTATGCATTCCCACCTCGCCCCTGGGAGCCAGCTCTGCACTCTTAATAGATCTTATGGTTAAGAAGTTTTTTCCTGCTACTCAGCGTTAGTGCTTAAAGTGCAGTTACACTCTGAAAATTGACCATAAAATGACACCATGGGGTCCACATTTATCCTCCAGCCACAATTCCAGACCAGTGTGGTTCAGTTTTCAGGTTGAAAAATGGCTTTGGGGGGCTTCAAACTCCACCCAAGTCCTAAATCTGCCTTGGTTCTTCCCCTCGGCAGTGCCTCCCGCCCCCAGGCTGGGGGAGAGGCAGGCCCTAGGACTGCCAAGGTGGCCGCCAGGTCCCACTCAGCTCCAGCTCTGAGGGCTCCTGCCACAGCTGGGTGGAGGTGGGGGCAGCTGGGGGTGGGAGAAGGATGCACCTGGGTAGAGCCGGGACAGGCCCAGCTGCCCAGGCTGGCAGGGCTAGGGAGCAGGCTGAAAGCGGGGGGACTTCCTTAGGCCAGGACACTCTGCAGGGCCTCTGGGAGACAGGATAAGGAAGAAAGGGTGGATGGTGGAGGTCTCTAGAGGCCCTCAAGGCAAGGGTGACCCTCCATCCCATCCCTCTCGTGGTGGTTCTCTTGTCTCTGGCAAGCTGCTTCTTCATGGCTTCGACAGCCACGTTGGGGCAAAGGGCTGTACTCAGACACAGCCACGTCTTGTGGTCACTCCTGTTGCAAGTCAGGATCAGGAGACACCTGGTGGTATGAAGTGGGGGCCATGAGCTTTTGGGCTATGCACCATGACTGCTTCTGGGGTCCTCGGCTACCACCAAGCGCTGACACTCAGCTCAGGCCAGTTACCTATTGGAGGACCCTCTGTAGAGTTCCCCCTCCTGTTTACCTTAATGAGCCTGCTTATCTGGTTCCCAAGACCACAGCAAATTAGAAGCAGTAAATCAGAAGGAGGGCAGAGGGGCAGCTGGAAGCAGGCACACTAAAAGTGTCAAGAAGTGCGAGCTGACAGCTTGATGGCAGGGGAGAAGGCAGCAAACTAGTAAAACAGAGAACAAGCCAGGCCAGGTACAGGGGCTCAAAGGACGCAGACAAGCGGGGCAGACAGCCCTGAGGAGGTCACACAGCACAGTGCCCGTGGTGGCAGGCTACTAATGAAGATGGCCCCAAGCCTTAGAAAGACGAGGCAGGCCAGATGGAATATCTTCCTAAACATTTCCATCTTAGAGTTGGGCGTAGTGGTGCCTGCCCGTGGTTCCAGCTACTCTGAAGTATGGGCCAGGAGCATCACTGGAGCCCAGGAGGTCAAGACCAGCCAGGCCGCAGAGCAAGACCCTATCTCAATGAAACAAATAAACAAACAAAACAAAACAAAACAAAAAACACTTGGGAAGCTGAGACAGGAGGATTGTGAGTTTCAGGCCAGCCTGGGCCACATACCAAAATCCTATCTAAAAAAAGTATATATATTTTTTGATATGGAGTCTTGCTCTGCTGCCCAGCCTGGTCTTCAGCTCTTGGGCTTCAATGATCCTTCTTCTCTGTATGTGTGAGTAGCTGGGACGAAAGGGTCACACCACAGGCCTGGCTGTTTTTTTTTTTTTTTTTTTTTTTTGCCATACTGGAGGGGTTGAACCCAAAGCCTGACATGTACTTTGCAAGTGCTCTACCACCGAGCTGCACCCACAGCCCCTTTTCTCTTTTTTATCTTGAGACAGGGTCTCGTTAAGTTACGCAGGCTGCCTCTGCCCTCGAACTCGTGATCCTCCTGTTTCTGCCTCCTGAGTCCCTGGGATTGCAGGCATGAGCCCCTGTGCCTGGCCTGGCTGATTTTTTTCTTTAAGTAGGCATTCATGAGAATAAACCTCAACTCTTAAGTCCAGAGTGCTTTGTTCCTCAAGCCCCTACAGAGCTGAAGCCTGAAGGTTCCAGACTCCACTGAGAGAGACAGGCCTACTGGCTCCTGCTCTGCTGTCTCCTGTCCGCAGGCCCCTGGGCGAGGCTTGTTACCTCTCTCACCCCTCAGCAGCTTCCTCTGTAAGATGTTGACAAGGATGGCTGCCTCACAGGGTGGGAAGGATTAAATCAGGGAAACAGAAGGTTATGAGGGGCTGATGAGGCACTCCTTGCTTCTCCATCCTTTGAGGTCTCCTTCTTCGAGTTTTGAAATCGAGGCTCAGCCTATTAGTCCGGACTCCTCTGTGGTAGTACCTGGGGGAGCAGTAGCCTAGGGGCCTCTGCTGTTAGCCATTGTGGTGGGGACAATGGAGCTGAGAGGCTATCCTGACCCTGAGCAGGGCTGGTGTGTGCCAGGAGACAGGGGAAGAGGAGGAGCTGAGGCCATGGGAAAAAGGGGTTAGGGGTTAAGATGGGGACAGAGGCCAGGAGCCCGCCTCTGCCTCTTCTAGTCTCCACGGCCTTCCCTTTTAGGAGCAGCTCCCCTAGCCTTTGGGATGCCAGTCAAGGGCATCTGATCCTTAAGCCAGGAATGGTGAGAAGGGACCCACCTCTGCAGCCCAGGTGCCAACAAATGTCATGGGAAAAACACCTGCAATGCAAGCAAAGTTGGCTATGGTGGTGTGGACCAGGCATGACCAGTGTCTGCAGGCAGGTGGGTCTCCCTGGCACCTGCTGGCCTGGGCATTGGTGTTTCAGGGACGTGTGGAACAGGATCCCTCTGTTCAGAGCTCAGCTTCAACTTTTTCCTCATTGCCTTTGACAAATCTTGTCCCCTCTGTGCAATTTGGGTTGGCTGAGGAAAGGGGTGGGGGAGAGAGAGAGAGAGAGAGAGAGAGAGAGAGAGAGAGAGAGAGAGAGAGGAAGGAGGAGGAGGAGGAGGAGGAAACTCCTGGCTCTGTCTCATCCAAGAAAGGTGACATTTGAGGGACTGTGAAAAGAGCACAAGACTTACAAGGGCCACCTTCAGAGTTTCTGTTCCCCCAAAGGGCATGGGCTTTGAGGACAGACAGATCTGGGTTCAAATCCCAGCTTTATCTCTTCCTTCCTCTATGAGTCTGGGCATAAGCCTCACCACCTTCTTCTGCTTCACAGGATTGCTGAAGAGAGGAGCTGAGTGAAAGGACTGGGCCCAGTGTTTGGGGTATGGTATGCAGCTGGTAGATGTTATTTGTGTCCACACAGGCCACCGCTTGGAGTGCTGTACCTGGGTTGGCTCATGGACTCCTTGCAACAACGCTGTGAAGTAGGTATTGGTATTATCATCCTCATTTGGAGGACTGGGACCCTGAGGTTCTGAGAGTGTAAGTGACTCTCCTTGTGTGCTATGCCTGGGGAGTAGCAAAAGCAGGATTTGAACTCAGCCATCAGGACTCCAAAGCTTTTACCAAGTATGGCACGGTGAGGATTGATGTGGCAAATGGATGCCAGAGTGCTCTGTCAACTCTAGACTGCCGTGTAATGTGAGGGGTGGGTGTTCTTATTTGGGGATCATGGGAACAGTTAGTTCCTGGGGATGCCCCAGGCTCTAAGCTGCTAAGACTCCCTGGATTCTGTGGTCTGGGCCCTCCCTCTGAGGCCTTCTGTTTCTTGGGTTCCCACTGACCCACGTTCCTCTGGGCCTGGGCCCTTGGGTGGAGAGATTGTGGACCAGAACCACCTTCTTGTGACCCAGGCCTGTAGAGGGTGGCTCAGTGCCCCTGCAGCTGCCAGAGGGGACATCGAAGAGGCAGCACGTGGGTGAGGCGGCTCCCATCTTTGTATGTGGAGCTTGTGGGTTTCATAGCCCACATCATAGCACACAAGCAAGGAAGGGGAGATGGACAAGGTAAGCAGGCCAGCCAAAGATAAGGGACTGAGGACTGGCTGGGGAGGAGCAGTGGGGAAGAACGAGGGTGATAGGAAAATGTGGCAAGGGCCTGGATGGAAAGATGAAGGATTCAAAACAGTCAGGAAAGGGGTGGTGATGAGGTGGGTGGCTTGGAGGGCTTGCTCCCTGCTCCCCAGGTTACATTGCTGTGCTTTCGGAGCAAGTTCCTGGGAGAGCTCAATGTTTAGTGTCAGGCTGCCGGAAGGTTGTGGGCCATCATTGTTTGGTATTTCATTCATTTGTTCATGCATGCAGGCACTCATTTATATGTTCATCCAGCAGTTATTCATTAAACCATCAAGTATTAAATAGGAGTTTTGGCGAAGCGCTCTGGAGTCAGACTGCCTGTGTTGATTTCTGGATGTATTTTTTGTTGGCTGTGTGACCTGGTTTGAGCTCTTAGCCCTCTGGTCCTTTAGTGTCTGCACCTGTAAAATGTGTATGATAGTAGTACTTACTTCAGGGGTTGATTGTGAGGATTCAATGAGTTATTCAATGTACAGTGCTTAGCATAACACCTGACACATAGTAAATGTTTAATAAACATTGAGGCTATAGCTCAGTGGTAGCGTGTTTTCCTAGCACACGCAAGACCCTGGCACTGCAAAACCAAACCAAAACAAAATAGAACAAAACAGAAAACCACATTGTGTGTTCATGTGTGTGCATGCAGGCACATGCACGTGTGTGTATATACACACACAGAGCTAGACCTTGCTAGAGTGTCTGCATTAGGCACTAGAAAGCCAGGAATAATAATACAAACATAGTTCCTGCCCTCACAGAGGTGTGACTTTTGGTCCCTCTGTGGAGGGACCCTCTGGTGGAGGCCTTGCTATTCTTTCTAGAGTCTTTCTAAACTCCCAGAAAGGGGATGACCACTCAAACTGGTACTTCTGAGCCTAGAATGCAGCCTATGTTCCTCTCTGCTGAGCTTTCCTCCATGGGTGCAGGCCAGGCCTGTCAGCTCCACACCTTTCTCCACCATCTAGGCTGGAAGTTTAGGAGATGGTGTGAACATAGTGGACTGGCTGACTTCTAGGATGTTTCCTGGTAGAATGGCAGAAGTTAGTTATTCAAGGAAGTAGACTGGGAAGAATCAGTTTCTCTCTGCCTCTCTGTGTCTCTCTGCGTCTCTCCGTCTCTCTCTCTCTCTCTCTCCCACTTTGACAACCTTGGATTTTTCTGGAACAGCTCCCACACTGGTGTGCCTACATGTAGCTACGCACAGATACACATAGGAATGCACGCAGACACCCATGCGTAAGGGCACACATGGATAGAGAGCCTGAGCAAAGGTCCCTGTGAAATGAAAGAAGGCGGCCACAAGGCCTGGACATGGGGCCAGGGTGATGGGCGGGAGCAGACATGGCCTCTGTGGCCCAGGGGAAGTTGGCCACCCCACAGGGACCATCTGTCCCAGGTGAGGCACCACCTACAGAACTCTTATATCGAAGTATGTCCCAGAGAGCCTGAGTGCCTGGGATGGGTAAGAAACAGTGTGATAAAAAAAATGATTGTGTGTCAAATAGATATGGGAAATGCCAAGTGAACCGATGCAAATTTTTTTGTTTACTTACTAGAGGACTTCTCAGAACCTTCAATAAACTAACATACAAGCAGATCACCAAGGAAATGAGTGTTTGTGTGTCACATTGTGTCATGTGTTGCACACAAATTTGACCACAAAGGCCTATTGTCACAGAATGTCTCAGGGTAAGTGTTCCCGTTAGGGAACATGGCCTTGAATTTTCTCCAGGCCCTGAGCTCAGCCCTCTTCTTCCTCAGCCCCCCTGACATATTGGAATCTTCTTGCTCAATTTCTTAAGCCCCAGCATAGAGGGTTATTGGGGGTGACAGACCTGGCCAGGCAGTCTCTCACCTGGGTTTACAGTCTGCCCTCCTCCTGCCCTTACCCTCCCTATGCTTGTGAAATTTCTCAGTGAGGGCTGGGAGGATGGTCACCCAGTGCTCCTTCAGACCTTCTCCCAGTGGCCTCCCGTCAGAGCCCCTCAGTGCCAAAGGCCTGGTCCTGATGTAGGCCAGCTGAGTTGCCGGCAAATGGGCCCACTGCGGGGCCCACGGGCCTGTGCCGTTCCGCATGGAGGGATTCATTTCATTACCATCCTAACTCATTAGAGCAGCACCAGGCCCAGGAGGACGAAGGGAGAGAGCTGTGCAAATTAATGAGCGACCAAATTAAACATGTTCCCTCAGCCAGCGAGTTGGTCCTGTCCATCAGCTGAGAACTGGGGATTTAAAAGGGGGAAGTCCCTGCCCCATGGGCCAGAGACCTTAAGGTGGCCACCTCCTCCTGTTCCTTAAGACAGCCTTTGGAGGTAGAGTTGCCAAAGTTAGCAGATAAAAATACAGGACACCCACTTAAAACCTGCATTTCAGATTAACAATTATTTTTTAGTACAAGTATGTTGTTGTTGTTGTTAGGTGCCGTCCAGTCGGTATCTCATAGCGACCCTACGTACAACAGGCGAAACACTATTGTCACTGCTCTTCTGCTATTCATAGGGTTTTCAATGGCGGATTGATTTTTGGGAGTGGATTGCCAGGTCCGTCTCCCAAGCTTGCAGCACCTGGTGTTCCCAGGTGGTCTCCCATCTGAGTAGTAACCAGGCCCGACCCTGCTTAGCTTCCGAGATCTGACGGGATCGGATGCCACAGGGCTACGGCTGCAGGCAGTACAAGTATAGCCCATGCAATTTTGGGCACATACTTATACTAAAAAGCTCTTCATTGCTTATCTCAAATTGAAATTTCACTGGGTGCCCTGCATTGTGTGTGTCTGGAAGCCCTAGTCTAGATGGTCCTCAGGTGCCAGGAGCTGGGGTACCGTTCCAGGCTATAACAGGGACAGCATCTCAAGCTCAAGGGCTTAGAAAACTTGCCCCTCCCATGCAAAGGGCTAATTCTTGTTTATCACTGAGGACTTTGAGGAGGCAATGAGGTGTTAGCAAAAGGGCCCCCGTGCCGTGGGAGGAGGAAACCCAAGGGCCAGTCCCACTACTGCTGTAGTGTCACTCAGTGACCCTGGAACAGAGCCCTGTGGAGTCCCAGCCTGTCTCTGTATAAATGCCTCTGCATGTCTAACATGGAGGGAATACGGCCACTGCTTTCTCACCTGCAATAGCCTCAGAGACACCAGGGCTGGGACTAGCAAGGTGTGCAGCACCTACTCCAGGGCTTAGCATGTGTGTCTGCTGCTCACCTTTCCCTGCAGAGAGGGCTTCACCATAATACCACCCCGCATGCAAGGGAACAGGGTGGGCCCATGTTAGGGACAGGCAAAATGAAGACCAAGAGGCTCCCAGCCAAGTCAAAGCAGATACCTCAGCCTTCTTTCCTCGCTTTGGGTGGATCCAGATGGAGCAGGAAGCTCTGTCCCACGTGGGTGCCTCTGTTGTCAGTGATGTCACCAGAAAGGCAGCTTGGAAGGAGCAACCAGCTGCTCCCTGCACCCTCCTCCTTGGTGGGCAGAGAGCTTAGGGTTAGACATATTTAGTCAGGCCAGATGTGGATTTGGGTTCTAACTCTCTTCTCTCCTCCCCCCCAGGTCTAAATCCTTTAAGTCTTTCTTTTTGCTTCCTGAGGAAGGGAAACACATGGGCTTAAGCGGATGGGGCTCCTCTGCTTGCTCCCAGCTGCCACAGGCTTGGCCCCAGCCCCAGATCTACCTCCAGCCTCATCCAGCCCACGGAGGTCTCCAGCGGTGCTGCCCCAGCCCCTAGCGCTGGGCACATTCAGGAGCTGGCCTTGGGCTGTAATGAGGGCTTCCTTTGGAGAAAGCAGCCTTGCCACCTTCTCTCTGCAGGGCAGGGCCCTTCTTCCCATTGTTCCGAGAAGCCTGCTTCCCCGTCCTCCTGCATCTTCCCTCATGGGCACCCACATGAGCAGGTCCTTGCTGGTGCCTGACACACTGGATGCAACTGAGAAACACACAGGACGGTCACATTTCTGTGAGTTAGGGCTGAATAGGACCCGATAGATCATTTAGCCCACGTGGGGAAATGGAGGCCCTAGGAGATAAGGGACTTAAAAATTCATGTTTGACACCTGTGTATTGCCATGGAAACTCAGTGAGCAAGGCCTGATGAGCCCTATGTTACAGAGGAAGAAACTGAGGGCTTCTGAGGGTAACAGACTTGTCCAAGCCCATGCCACATGGATGGGACTGGATCAAGAGTTGAGGTTTGGGTTCTTGGGTCAAAAGACCATGTTCTGTTCTTTTTATGCCTTATTGTTTCTTTGAACTCTTTCTACTTTTCCTTATTTTTATTAACATACATTAATTATATAAAGTAGTAGTGAGTTTCATCATGGCATTTTCAGACATATATATCATGTACTTTGATCATATTCACCCTTCATTACCTTCTTTTGTCCCCACTCCTCCCTCCCACTGGTCCCCTTTCTCTTCCCAAATAGTTCCCCTTCTACTTTCATGTCTTGTTTTTGTTTTTTTGTTTGTTTGTTTGTTTGTTTTGTCGAGATTCCACATAGGAGAGAAAACATGCGGGGTTTGTCTTTCTGGGTCTGACTTATTTTGCTCAACATGATGATCTCCAGCTCCATCCATTTTCCTGCAAATGACATCATTTCATTTTTTCTTTACAGCTGAATAGTATTCCATTGAGAAAATATATGCCACACTTTCTTTACTGATTCATCCTTTGATGAAAAGCCCCTGTTCTTGGTACCACTGTAACGCTGTCTCTACATCTAGCCAGGTATGCTGGCAGGACCAACAATTAATGCTGCTGTGCTCTGGCCTGCAGAACTGGTGCCCTTGACATAGTCAGCTGATGGCTACAGCCAAAGCTTTCCTCATGTCATGCTCACAAAATTCTCCTCTGAAGCTCTACCTTCCTCAGGCCAGGAAGTCCCTCCTGAAGCAGAACTCCATTCCCCAGAGGACCCCCGTAAAATGTAAAGCACTGTCACTTAGCTGAAATCATTTAAGTCCCACTCTGGATGATTGGCATTATCTGTTTTGGAAAAAGAAGAAACTGAGGCTCAGTGAGGGTCCTCAGGTGGGGCCTTGAATGCAGGTCAGCCGATCGACTCCATTGCTTGGACTCTCTTTCCATCTCATCTCAGATACCTCAACTCCATTCCCCACTGGAATTCCAGGCATGAAAATAGCAAGTGACATTTGTCCAGAAGCCCCTCCCCACATCCTAATCCCCCACTCTGTGCTTCCCAGCCTTCCCTGTGCACTCATCCTTACTGCCACAGCCCTCCCCCATGTCTCAGGGAGCAGGGGACATCATTTTGAGCATGGGCCAGTCCTCAATGATGGAGGCCACAAGCACTCCCACCTGGCACACGCTTGTGCCCCTGGGATGATGGCTGGCAGCCCAAGGCTTGGCCAATCCTCTCATCTAACATAGCCCCTCGCAGTTTCCAAATGGTGTCATCTAGGCTGGCAGGGGAGCTCAAATGGGAATTGCCAGCATTGGTTCCTGGTTCCTACGCCCCTCCTCAGTGGACTCAGTGAAAAGGGGGCAGCCGGCAGAGATACAGGTAGGGAGGGGAAAGGACGGAGAGAAGAGGGGAGCAAGGAAGCCCAAGGGGGAGGACAAGGCAGGATGGTGAGGGAGGGCATTATAATTACTCAGGCTCACCGACCCTCCATTGTGCCAGACTCAGAGTCTCCTCCTCAGAGGAGGAGGAGGAGGAAAGAGACAGAGATACAAGGACAGCAACAGAGAAGGAAGAGGGAACAGAGTGCCTGTCACCTCATTGCTCTCCAAGGCCAACTTAACCACTCTGATCCATAGGTGAGGCTCCTTAAGGAGAAGGACTCCCTGCTGTACCACCAGCATGCAGCTGAGTGCTTGGCATGCAGTGGGCACTCAGCACATGCTGGCTCACTTGGAAGCCCATTGGCCTTGCCACTGCCGCTACTCTAATCTCGCTTCCTCTCAGCTCCAGGCCCCCATTGAGCGGCCCTCTCCTCATCTGCTGCCTAGCATGGCCAGCCTCAGCCTGCCGGCTCTCTTGCCATGTGCTTCTGTCATTGATTCCTAGCCCGATAGTGCCACAAAGCCCTCAGACAACCTAGGTCCGCTCCTCACGATCCAGCTGGGGCCACTGAGGCCCAGGCCCAGGACAGGACTTGTGGGATCTCCCTCAGCAGAGGTGGAAGGAGAAGGCTGGAGCCGGCACACTCCAGGGTTCAGTGTGCAGTCTGTGCGTCCCCAGGCCTCTCCACGAACCTACCCGCAGCAGTGCTGCAGCCCTAGCAAGCTGAGGGCCCTGCTTCCAAAGGAGGACAGCAGGGATGGTGGAGCCAGGGGCTCCTCATTGATGGGCCAGGCCTGGGGACCCAGAAGGGAAGGCAGAGCCCATCAGCACTAGGACCCTGGCCTAATCTCTCCACCATTCACCCTATGTTCCTTTCCTGGCCACCAGGGGGTCCCAGTCCCCACTAGGGTGAAAGCACTGAAATTAGGCTCTGGTAGACCTGGGTCGGGGCTGGGATTTAGCTCAGTTGGTAGAGCGCTGTGCTGCAGTCTCTGAGGTCCCGAGTTCAATTCCCAGCACCACAAAAATGGGAGAAGGACCTGGCAATCCACTCCCAAGGCAATCCCGAACAGTCAGCCATTGAAAACCCTATGAGGGTCACTATGAGTTGGACACCACTCAACGGCACCTAACAATAACACACCTGGGTCTTCCAAGTCCCTTCACCTCTCCCCTCCAGCCTGTTTCCTTGTCAGTATAAATGGGGCTAACTGCAATTGCTGCCTCATGTGAGTCCTGGAGGGGATAATACACACTCTGAGCCTGGCACAATGAAGGGTCGGTGAGCCTGAGTAATTATAATGCCGTCCCTCACCATCCTGCCAACCCTACCTCCTCACATCACTTCTCACGTGGCCCTGGAGTGCCCTGCAGCTCCCTCCAGCCACCTGAGAGGCCGGATGTGGTCCTGGGTCCTCCAGGTCCCCTTGTGCTCTCAGTGCAACCTTGGGCAACTCTCTTTACCTCACTTTCCTCATCCTCCAAAGATCTCCATGCTGCCTGAAACATGTCAAGGGATTCCTGGCTCCTTCCGGGTTTAATGGTCTAATACGACTTTTCTGGAAACCATCTTCTTGTGTTGGGCCAGGTTGATCTAGAATCTAGCTTAGGTACTCAGGTATGTATGCACCTGTGTGTGTGTGAGAGAGAGAGAGTGGGGGGAGAGAGAGAGAGAGCATATGAGGGAGAGAGAGAGAAAGAGAGAGAGGAGAGA
>VMDO01029064.1:0-23123 GCA_007922755.1 Pedetes capensis
TAATCCCATTTACCTATTCTTGTTGCAATTTCTTGAGCAATTGGAGTCCTATTAAGGAAATACTTTCCTATGCCTATATGATGGAGTGTATTGCCTATCTTGCCTTCTATAATTTATAAAGTTTCTGGTTTTATGTTGAGACCTTTTATCCATTTTGAGTTAACTCTCATGTACATTGAGAAATGCGGGTCAGCTTTCATTTTTCTGCATGCGGATGACCATGTTTCCCAGCAACATTTGTTGAAAAGGCTGTCCTTTTTCCAGTTTACTTGCTTTGCTCCTTTGTCGAAAATCAGGTGGCTTATAGGTGTGTTGAGGTATTTCTAGGTCTTCTATTCTGTTCGAGATGTGTTTGGGCCTATTTTTGTGCCATTACCAAGCTGTTTTTGCTACCACTGCCTTATTGTATAGCTTGAAGTCAGGGATTGTGATTCCACTTGTATTAGTTGTGTAGCTTAAGAGTGTTGTGGCTATACATGGTTTTTTGTGGTTCCATATGAATGTTTGGATCATTTTTTCTATTTCTGTAAATTCAGTCAGTGGAATTTTAATGGGTATTGCAGTAAATCTATAGATTGATTTTGGTAGGATAGCCATTTTTACTATGTTAATTCTCCCTATCTGGGAGCAGGAGAGGTCTTTCCATTTTTCAGTGTCCTCTGCTATGTCTTTCTTTAATGTTTTGAAATTTTTCTTGTAGAGATCTGAAGGGTCTTTGGTTAGATTGATTCCAAGGTATTTAATTTTCTGGTGGGCTATCGTGAATCGTATGTTTCCTGAAATTTCCTTCTCTTCCTGTTTGCAGTTGATGTAAAGAAAAGCTATTGATTTTTGTGTGTTGAATTTATAACCTGCCACTTTGCTGAAGGAGTTGATTAGTTCCAGCAGTTTTCTGGTTGAGGTTGTGGGGTTTTTCAGGTATAGAATCATATCATCTGCAAATAAGGATAATTTGACCTCTTCATTTCCAATCTGTATCCCTTTGATTTCTTTCTCTTGTCTGATTGCCTTGACTAGGACTTCAATTACTATGTTAAACAGATTAGGAGAGAGATGATATCCTTATCTTGTTCTGGATCTAAGAGGAAATGGTTTCAGTTTTTCTCTATTTATATAATGTTGACTGTAGGTTTGTCATAAATGGCTTTTATGAAAGTAAGGTATTTGCCTGTTTTACCTATCTTCTCCAGCGTTTTTATCATGAGAAGGTGTTGCACTTTGTCAAAGGCCTTTTCAGCATCAATTGAGATGATCATGTGGTTTTTGTTTGCCAGTTTCTTGATATGCTGGATTACATTGATTGATTTCCATATGTTAAACCAGCCTTGCATCTGTGGTATAAATCCCACTTGGTCATGGCGGATAATCTTTTTCATATGCTGCTGGATTCTGTTTGCCAGAATTTTATTAAATGTTTTTGCATCTAGATTCATAAGGGAGATGGGTCTATAATTCTCTATCTTAGATGAATCTTTTCCTGGTTTAGGTATCAGGGTGATGGTAGCTTCATAGAATGAATTTGGGGCTGTTCCCTCCTCTTCTATTTTTTGGAATAATTTGAGGAAGACAGGTATTATATCTTCTTTAAAAGTTTGGTAAGATTCTGCTGTGAATCCATCAGGACCTGGGCTCTTTTTGTTGGGAGACTTTTAATTACCTTTTCTATTTCTGTGTATGTAATGGGCTTGTTTAAGTCAGTTATGTCTTCTGGGGTTAGCTTTGGTAGGTCATATGTGTTAATAAACTTGTCCATTTTTCTGCATTTTCATATTTTTGGGAATACAGTCTCTTGTAGTAATCCCTGACAATTTTCTCTATTTCATTGAAGTCGGTGGTTATGGACCCATTGTCTTTCATAATCTGTACTATGTTGGATTTTTCCTTTTTCTTTTTGATGAGGTTAGCCAGAGGGGTGTCTTTTATTAATGTTTTCAAAGAACCAGCTCTTAGTCTTATTGACTTTTTTGAATTATCTCTTTGGATTCTAATTGAGATATTTCTCCCTTTATTTTTGTAATTTCCTTTTTGGTGTTCCTTTTAGGATTGACTTTTTGTTGGCTTTTTAGTGTCTTAAGATGCATCACTAGGTCATTTATTTGGCTCTTCTTTATTTTATTGATGAAGGCACTTAATGCTATAGACGTCCCTCTTAAAACTGCCTTTGCTGTATCCCATATGTTTTGGTATGATGTGTTTCTATCATCATTTGATTGTAGGAATTTTTTAAATTCCAATTTGATTTCATCAATGATCCATTGGTCATTCAGCAGTGTATTATTCAGTCTCCTTGAGTTTGTAAAGTTTGTGGAATTATTCTTGCTCTTGAGCTCCAATTTTATCCCATTATGATCTGATAAGGAACAGGGGGTAATTTCTACTTTTTTGTATTTGTTGAGGGAGTTCTTATGGACTATCATATGATCTATCTTAGAAAATGTTCCATGTTGGGCTGAGAAGAATGTGTATTCCTCATGGTGTGGATGAAATATTCTGTATATATCTGTGAGATCCAACTGGTTTAGGGTGGAGATTAGATTTGACATTTCTCTGTTGATTTTTCATTTTGATGACCTTTCTCTTGATAAAAATGTGGTATTGAAGTCTCCCATTATTACTGATTCTGGTCTAATAAAGTTCTTTATATTCCATAAGGTTTGTCTTATAAACCTAGGTGCCCCTATGTTTGGGGCATAAATATTAAGGAGCGTTATTGATTCTTGATTGATTGTTCCTTGTATTAAAATGTGGTGTCCTCCTTTGTCTCTTCTAATTAGTTTTGGAATGAAATTTAATCTATCTGAAATTAGAATTTCATACCTCTCAATATATACGAGAGTTAACTCAAAATGGATAAAAGATCTCAACATAAAACCAGAAACTTTAAAACTTATAGAAGGCAAGATAGGCAATCCACTCCATCATATAGGCATAGGAAAGTATTTCCTTAATAGGACTCCAATTGCTCAAGAATTTGCAACAAGAATAGGTAAATGGGATTACATGAAATTAAAAAGCTTCTGCACAGCAAAAGAAACAATTAATAGACTCAAGGAAACCCCCACGAAATGGGAAAAATTCTTCGCATTTTATACATCAGACAAAGGACCTATATGAATAATGTACATCAAAATGCATATATGGATATGCCACAATGAAAAGCATGTCAGAATGAATCACATTAAGGTGTACTTTAAAATTTTCCAATAAAAATAAAACGTTAATTTTATTTTAACTGAAAGATGCAAATACAACACAGAATATTAAGGCCCTCTGAGATGTTCCTGGAAAACAAATGTATGCCTACATGAATTCTATTCCTAAATAATTCTAATAGAAAAGTGTAGAAGCCATTCAGTATTCTATCAGGAGGTAATAACATTTGTTAAATGCATACAGCATTGACATCCTATAAATGAAATAGAATTGGTAGATTTTCTTTTTTCTTGATTATTATATCCCGTTTATTTATAAATATTGGTGGAGTACAGAGTAATAAGGCTTTTGCTATTTCCATTATGCAAGAATTAGATCACTTTTGGTTAGGCTTTCATCAACTTATATATTTCACAGAACCTTTTGATTAATAAATAGTAAAAACATCATATGCATTTATGGGTTATATTCCCTTTTGGCCCCATGCATTTGTGTTGTTGCATCATTTATTTTGACAGTGTCCTCTTCCTCTTTATCTATCCACATTACTTCATCTCCCCTTGTCCCCTTCCTCAACCTCCATTTTCCCCCCAGACCTCTCCCTTTTTCTTTCTACTCTGCTTTTATGATATGTTCTTTTTCTTCCTTTAAGTTAGATTTAGCTCTAACATATAAATGAGAACATATGGTATTTCTTTTTGCACCTGGGTTCGTTCACTTATGATGATAATCTCCAGTACTATCCATTTTGTTGCAAGTGACATTATTTCATTCTTTTTTATTGCTGAATAATATTCCATTGTGTATATATATCACAATTTTTTATCCATTCCTGTTCATGGACATCTTAGTTGGTTCCATACCCTTGCAGTTGTGAAAAGTGCTGCATTAAATATGGAAATGCAGATGTCTCTGTGGTATGATGATTTATATGAATGGGTAGATTTTCAATAGCTGTAATGTACACAAAGGAGGGGAGGGAGACAGTGAAGAAAATGTTCTTATGGACTCTCAAATGACCCTTGTGCCAAGGAAAAATTTATTAGCATATACTCATTGTATAAAATGTGTTTCATTATGACATTTTTATAAATGTATATCATATACTTTGATCTTATTCACCTCCCTCATTGCTATCTCTTGTCCCCCCTCCACTGATCTCCTTCCTTTTCCCAAATAGTCCCCTTTCTACTTTTATGTCTTTAAGTTTTAATTCTAGATTCCACATATGAGAGAAAACATGAGATCTTTGTCTTTCTGAGTCTGGCTTGTTTTGTTTGTCATTCTCCAGTCCTATCTATATTCCTGCATAAGACCCATTTTTTGTCTTCTTTATGGCTGAATAAAACTCCATTGTGAATATATACCTCATTTTCTTTACCCATTCATCTGTTGATGGACACCTAGGCTGATTCCAACGTGTCAGGAAAAGATATTTTTATTAGGGGAATCTATGAAATAATTTTTCTGCTTCTCCTCCTCCTCCTCTTCTTTTTCCTCCTCATTATCATAGTTTGTGATAATAGTACCAGTATAGCACAGTGATGAAGATCAAGAGATGGTAACCCATGGTGAAGTTTGACTCCTTACTGTTTCTGTGTGATTCTTAGCCACTTAAATTTCTAATTGTTGACTTCTTAATTTTTAAACTGGTAGATAATAATACCAACTTGATAAGAGTTCTTGTGAGGATTAACAGGTAATGTAGGTTAAAAAAGACTCTATGTTTTTGGTATGTAATAACCAATACACACAAACATGTACTGCTGCTAATGATAATAGCAATTGTTGGTAGCATCTACGGCTACCTGTTATACCTAAGAAATTACTTCATTCCTCTTATATATTTCTTTCCCTTATTTCATAAGTCAATTTTATGATATGGATGAGAAAACTGAGCCAAGAATACATACCAAGAATAAAAAACTCTGGTAAACAATGGCAAAAAAATAAAAATAAAAATAAAAAATAGAGTTGAGATATGGACCAATATCAGTGTGATTTGAATCTTTTCTTCAGTACTTCAACATTCCACAGGGTTAGGGTTGATGATCTATTAGTGAGTTTAGGAATTTATTTTTAGTACTTGACAAAGATACACTGACTAGCTTCTCAGTAAAACTCTTGATAACTATGGTAGAAAATAGATCTATCTGACCACCAGGTGGCGATTGACCAAGGTTCTATCTAAAGCAAGGCCTCAAACGTGCAAAAAATTGGATTTAGATTTGGTTTGGGTTCAGTATGTTAAAATGTAGAGGGTTCTGGTTTGATTTGGGTTCGAGCTTAAAATTTTAAATCTATGTCAATTTTTATGTATAATAAAATAATACACACACACACGCACACGCACACGCACACACACAGAGAAAACCATCAAAAGCTGAACCTGAATCCAATTTTTCATTGGGTTTGGGTTCAGGTTCCAGTTCAGAAAAAATTTAAAAAATGCTTGAACCAGAATGGGTTCAGGGTTCGGATTTGGGTTCTGTTTGAAACTCTGCTGACTACATGTAGGATTTAAACCTGAGCCCAAACTGAACCCAAACCCTCTACATTTTAGCATATTGAGTCCACACCTGAACCTGAACCCAATTTTTTGTGAGTTTGAAGCCTGGTTTTAAAGTGAAATAATTTTCCAGTTTCCATGTGGGTGACATAACAATAGGCAGCAGCACATGATGTAGTTGTTAGTTGCTGTCAAATTGGGTTGGGTAGGGATGCTCATAGGGTTTTCCATGGCTGATTGTTTCAGGATTGCCTCTGGAGTGGATTGCCATGTCCTTCCCCCATTTTTGTGGTGCTGGGAATTGAACTCAGAACCTCAGAGACTGCAGCCTGGTCCTCTACCAACTGAACTAAATCCCAGCCTCAGGCAGCGGTACATAAAATGATTTAAATGCAGTTATTTTGGGAATTCTTTTTCAGGTAGTATATGTGAAAATAATATGAGAATAAACTTTTGGGCTATTTTAGGGCTTTCATCTATAGGCATGGGTGGGGGCTTAGCTCAGCAGGTAGAGTGTTACTCTGCCCTCTTTGAGGCCCTGGGTTTAATCCCCAGCACTGAAAGAAAGGGACAAGGACCTGGCAACCCACTCCCAAAACAATCAGCCATTGAAAACCCTATGAATAGCAGAGAAGCCCTGGTATAGTGCTGTGCATGGCAATGTTGGGTAGGTCATAGGGTCACTATGAGCTGGCCCCAACACAGAGGTACCTAACAACAATATCTTTAGACATACAATTTATTTAATGAAGGTAATCCATTTGATAGATATCAAAACACTATCTGGAGCAGGTAAGGACATGCATGCATGTTATCCCAGGACTTAGGAGGCTGAGCCAGAAGGATTGACTCCAGTTTGAGGCCAGCCTGGTCTACATAGCAAGTTCCAGGCCAGCCTGGGATATGCAGCAAGACCTTATCTGAAAAAAATTCCCCAAAATAAAAACACAAAAACAAAAAGCAACTGAATTTAATAATTTTGATGATAACTTAGAGCTTAATATGATTTTCATTAGCTAATTAAAGTACTTGCTAAATATTGAAACTTGAAATTTATGGTAGAAATGGTAGACAGGTAGTGATTTTAGCTACCATGTAGAGTAAGGGCACCTATTTTATTATGCTCAAAGGAATTGAGTAAGCCCTCAGCTATGTCCAATATACATTGTTGTTGTTGTTGTTGTTAGGTGCCATCGAGTCGGTATCCGACTCATAGTGACCTTCTGTACAACAGGGGAAACACTATTGTCAGTGCTTCTCTGCTGTTCATAGGGTTTTCAATGGCAGATTGATTTTTGGGAGGGGGTTGCCAGGTCCTTCTCCCAAGCGTACAGCTTCTGGTGTTTCCAGGTGGTCTCCCATCCAGGTACTAACCAGGCCTGACCCTGCTTAGCTTCCGAGATCTGACAGGATCGGATGCCACAGGGCTACCGCTGCAGGTATCCAATATACATAGTTTGATCAATTTACAAGAAGTATATTGTCATTGAGCTGGGATTTAGCTCAGTCGGTAGAGGGCTGAGCTGCAGTCTCTGAGGTCCTGAGTTTGATTCCCAGCACCGCAAAAATGGGAGAAGGACCTGGCAATCCACTCCCAAGACAATCCTGAAATAGCCATTGAAAACCCTATGAGGGTCGCTATGAGTCTAATACCGACTCATGGCACCTAACACCTAACAACAACATATTGTCATTAAAAATGCAGTTTATCAAGTGAACACTTACAGGTAGTGTTACTTCCACTCTGTCGGTCTTGATAATTTTTGCAGTTTATAAGTCTACAAAATCTGTTCTAAGGTATTTAACCTATAAGCCCTTTGTGTCAATTGTAATTACATGAAAATGCACAGCCATTCTTCTGTTTGAAACTTGTTCAGAATGTTTGCAGTTCTAATTTGTCAAGAGAGAAATTGTCCTATAGTGTTAACAAAGAGTAGGTATGAAATGAGAAGGATAAATTCTGACTTACTAAGCATCTGGATTTTCAGTGTTTAGGTTTTGTAAGTCATCTTTCTTCTTATTCACTCAATACTCACAAATTGCCACATAGTTCAATAAATAAATATTGAAAGGATAAATAATAATTGGACAAGCACTTCTTATGTGCAAGGCATAGATATGGGGGCTGGGGGTAAAACTAAATAATAGCTCACCTGACCTTTGATCTCTGAGATAGGGTTGGGAAATCAGAAGCACACATAATAAAAATGAAATGGCATAAGAATTAATAAGGCATCACATGGAAGATGTAATCAAGTTCCAAGTGAATGCAGCAGAGGATGAGTGCCATGAATTTGAAGAATAGAATTTCTCTGGGCAGCTGTGGTCAGGGAAAGCTCTGTGGAGGAGATGGGAGATAGGTCTTACAATGGGAGAAATCTGGTGAAGAAGAGGGCACACTGAAATGGTGAAGGAAATAGAAGGTGAGGAAAATGGAGGGAACCAGAGCAATGATGATGCAGTATAGTGGTGTGTGTGGCTTAGAGATCTTAGGAAAGTGAGGAAGGATACAGGCCCAAGCTTTTCAGCCTAGGACACTCCCTTTCCTGCTGGGATACTGGATCCCACAGTATCAATGGGGGGCATTTCTTCCAGTGTCGATTCCAACTTGAAAAAAGAGGAAGAAATGTCAAACAATTTAACTGATAGATACATGAGATGTTTAATACCAAAGTTTCATAATCGAGTTGAAGAGACAGAGATCCAGAAAGGCTGTGACTTGTGCAAGGTTGACTAACTTGTTCAGACAACAAATCAAGCTGGAAGGGAACATGGTATAGGTTGTTTCCAGTCTTGAATATCATGGTCAAGTGTTTGCTTTTACTCTACCATTATTTCCTTTTATATTGTGTGACTACTTATTAGCTCCTCTGCCAAAACTTGGTCAGAAAAAGTAATAAAAGGAATTGGAACACACCTGTCTGTCGGGGCCCAGCCGGGAGAAGTGGAGCTGAGGATGAAGGAGATGAAGAGGCCAAGACTGATGGTCTTGAGCTCCACTTTATTCTCTATACTCATGCTTATATAGTAACTCAAGGAGATACTAAAAATAGCTCACAAAGGTAACTGCAGTGCAATGGACTTCGTAATAGTCATAAGGTTTACAATCAGCTTAGTTAGCTTTCCAGTAACAGATTAATCCTAAAGATACAATCAAGGAACAAAGTTCAGATCTATACTCATGTTAATCAAGGAACAAAGTTCAGATTTATACATGTTAATATAGTAACTAAAGAGACAATCAAGGAACAAAGTTCAGCAGAGCCTCTGATATGTTGTTTCCTCATTCCATAGGTAGCAGAGCTTCCTGCTATGGTCACATCTGTCACGTAGCCATTTATGCAGGCATTGCCTTTCAACTCATGTCGTGCCTATGGCTCCCGACACCTGTCATTTTTTCCCTTTTTCTAGTTTTGATATAAGGATTAAGATGGATGGTATCAGAAGTAAGGTGAAGTTTGGAAATCATTTGTTCATTGCAATCTTTTGAGTACTTCCTGATCCCTATTGTTAACAGAGACAATAGAGTTTTGTGCAAGTAACATGTACCAGGTGGTTGTTAGGTGCGCTCAAGTCAAGTCCAACTCATAACAACCTTATGTACAACAGAACAAAACACTACCCAACACTGTGCCATGCACATGATCATTTCACACTTGAGCCCATTGTTGCAGACACTATGCTTCCTTTCACTTTGAGTCATGCCACATCAGCAAAAGGAGGTCCCAAGGGCTTTACTCCATTCCCATCATTAAGGTCTACTCTACTTGAGGAAGCAACTCTTACCCAGTCATTTCTTGAGTGCCTTCCAACCTGGGAGGCTCATTTTCTGGCACTATATTTGATAGTCCTTCTCTACTATTCATAGGATTTTCAATGGCTAATTTTTTCAGGAGTGGGCTGCCAGGTGCTTCTCCCTAGTCTTAGTCTGGAAGCTCAGCTGAAACCTGTCTACCTTAGGTGGCCCTGCTGGTATCTGAAATGCTGGTGACATAGCTTTCAATATCATAGCAATATGCAAGACCCCACAGCATGACACTGACAAACACACGGGGGAACATGTACCATAATGGGTACTAATAGGAAGACTTTTTTTCAGATCTGGGACATATTTTTGAGAGTAAATATCTGATTCATTTGGTAGGAGGTACTGTTGAGTACAGTTAATTCAAATACTTCACTAGGCCCAGAAAAACACCCTTCACCTTTAATGATGACCTGGCTGTAAAGGGAGCTTGAATCTTAGGTGAGTGAGCTGATTTCTTTTGTAGCCCTAGGGCATACCTCTGAAGACATTTCCAGAATGTCTTGTCAGCAAATTGATTTTAAAGACTGAACTAAAATCTAGAGCAAGCGACTGAGAAATGCTAGGTTATTAGTTGTTAGGTGCCATTGAGTTGGTATCCAACTCATAGCAACCCTATGTACAACAGGTGAAACACTATTGTCAGTGCTTCTTTGCTATTCATAGGATTTTCAGTGGCGAACTGATTTTTGGGAGTGGGTTGCCAGGTCCTTCTCCCAAGCCTACAGTATCTAGTGTTCCCAGGCGGTCTCCCATCCAAGTACTAACCAGGCCCAACCCTGCTTAGTTTGCAAGATCTGATAGGATTTGATGCCATAGTGGTATGGCTTCAGGCAAGTTATTAGTATTGATAAGATATAGACAGGCTTTGGCCTTGGTTTCTGATGACTTGGTAATTCACTTATGGATATAGGTCTTATCTTTTGAGGGTCTTATGGCACAACTTGCCTCCTGGAAGTTTTTGATTAGAAGAGATGAGTGCAAAATAATACATAAGCTTTCTTGTTAGTGCTGTAGAAAAGGGATAATAATGATTTGAATGAAGATTTATGGTGGGAGCTAAGATGGTATTCTGCCAAGGAAACACGGAGTGTAATAGAGATCTGTGGACTTGGTCTACCCTGCTCTAACTGTGTCCTTACCCATCCACACAGTGAATGAGAATGGCCCCAGACCTAGCTCTGCTTCCCCATTCTGTGGGAATTTGAGCCTAAGACCTCACAGATGATTCTGAAAGCTGTCCAAGGAGTATTACATCAGGGTATTTCCCATTGTTGCTATAACGAATCAGCACACACTTGTTATTGTTGTTAGGTTTCATCGGGTCAGGTCCAACTCATAGCAACCCTCATAGGATTTTCAATGGCTGATTGTTTTGGGATTGCTCAAGGAGTAGATTGCCACATTCTTCTCCCATTTTTGCCATGCTGGGGATCAAACTCAGGGCCTTAGAGAGTGCAGAGTGGCGCTGTACCCCAGCCCACCACACACTTAGTGGATTAAAACCACCCACATTTATTATCTTATATTTCTGGAGGTCAGAGGTCTAAAATGGGTGGCATGGTTATGCTCTTAAGGGACAATCCAGTTCCTTGCCTTTTGCAGCTTCTATAGGCTGCCTGCATTTCTGAGCTTGAGACCTCTTCCTCTAGCTTCAAAGCCAGCAGTGTAGCATCTTCAAATCTTTCTGTCTCTCTCTGTGACCTCTGCTTCTGTTGGTCCATCTCATTCTCAGTTCCTGACCGTTCTGCCTTCCTCTTCTAAGCACCTTTACAGGTGATTACCTTGGGCCATCTGAATGATCCAGGATAATCTCATCTTGAAGTCCTTCATTTAGTGACATCAACAGAGTCCTGCTGTGTAAGGTAATATAGTCTTAGGCTCTGGGGTGTAGGACACCACAGTCTTGAGCAGGTAGGGCATTATTCAGCCAACCACAACCAGTCCTCTGAGGACAAACTCTCTTGGTCATAATGTGTGACTTGTTGTTTTCTTCTCCCTATTGTGGGCTGCTATAATGCTGGCTTCCCTTACTGCTGATGCCTCTTTCCTATCAATGGCAAAAGCAGCAACAGGGCCACAGATGCCCCCAGAGACACTGTGTCCCTGTGGACAGTGCCAGTCCTCCAGACATAGGATGATGACATCTTTATTGTTGCCTCCACTGTCAGGACAGTCACCACTGAGAAGGGGACTAAGAACATTGACATCTTTCAGCATTTTCTCCATCACCCTTTGGACTCAGACGTGAGTCCAGAAAGGGAGCCAGCAGACAAGCTGAGCAACAGTATGGTGCTCTGTTAATAACTGTACCCCACCTCAAACACTGGCACATTGGTTTTGAACCAGGGGTCAGCTTGTCCCAGAAGGGTCCTCTGTCCCTCCTCACACTACCAGCCCCCCTTCCAGGCTCAGATAGTTCAGAATGCCAGTGTAAACACAGCTGGGATTCAGGCTGCCACATAACACATGCTTCTCTTAGGCACCCTTCCCAAGTGTTTACATTCCATGCTCAAAGAGCTTTGGCTCTTTCAAGAAACTTTGGGAAAGAATCAGCACCGTTCCTAATTTTTCACACTTCTTACCTAGTATAGAGCTAAGCATCTGGATCCCATTGCAGGCCATTTGTCCTAATTTAGCACTTCCTATTAATTTTGTAAGGGATTACTATTGAAATACACAATTTAGCAACTTCAGATTTTACAAGCTATGTCAAGTGCCATACCAAATAGGGTTTGACGGGATTTATTACTGTTGAAAAGGAAATCTTTGATTTTGCTCCTTCCAGCTACTATTGATTCATTTCATACCAGAGTGTGTGAAATTGGAGCTATAGAAAATATTTTTTTCCTTCCTTGATCCGGATGGAATAAATGTTTTGCTTCATGAAATAAACAGTGAAAGACTTTTCATGAATTTCTGTGTACTTTTAACGAGTTATGTTTCTCATGATGAAATGTATTTGTATTTTACACGCTCTTCTAAGAAATGAGGAATCTGAGAACCGACGCTAGCTTCAGCTTGTCCATTCATACTGTTCATTGTAGTGGAACCTCTGGTTGTAGAGGTTGGCCTGGGCGGAAGGGGTAGGCTGGGGATCACTGCCACAGTGGGGGATTTCCTGGTATATCCTGTAGCATCTTCACCTTGGTGGTGAGGCCACAGGTTTTCAATGCCTCAGGCATGTGTATGAGTCATTAAGGAATAAAAAAGGGAAGAAAGGCGAGGGAGAGGCAGACTTGGAGAGGTGAGGCTCATGGAGGTGACAAGAGTTACTAAACAGAGTCTAGGCTGTGCAGATATCTTTCTTCCATAGCCTTTTCATTGATGACCAAGATTCATCTTTTGATTCCTATATCCTGGGGACTTTTCCACACTCAACAAGAGATTTCCAAGTGGGGTTAGGCCTTTCCATACTTGAATATAGTTCCTGATATCCTGAAAATGTATTTTTATAACCACATTTTGGTGGTTATACCCATATATACCTATTCAGGTTAATATAGGTGATGGAAATGCAATGCTATTCCACAAAATGAAGCAAAGAGCTCTTCTGCCATCTCCTGGGCAGTCTGAGGAACTCAGAGGATTTTTCCACAGGAAGAAGGGGAGTTTGATGAATTTCTTTTCAAATTTACTTCAACAGTTGAGAATTTAGCCAAGTATTAAACAGATTAATTTTTGCCCTCATGAAGGCCTGCATGCCTTTGATCATTCAGTCGTTTTAATGAACCTGGCTGTTTCCGATTTGGCCTTGGAAAGTCTTGGCAGGTTGCCGTGATCTGAGTGGGAGCTTCGCTGCCTCCAGCTTGGGTTCCTCAGTTTTGGCAGGGCTTTCCTTCTCACTGAGGGAAGGTTTACAGAAAAAGAAAAAAAAAATCATTATGTCTGAAATTCTGCCAGTACACATCAGTGTTTTTCTAGACTGCCACCTATTGTGTAGCTTCCTGAAGATTTAATATTTAAAAAATCATAATGCACTTGCTCTTCTGAAAAACTACTTTGTCATTCAATAGTATGCTTTCATTAAATTAATGGATTTTAATTTTTTCTTTTTATTTACTTATTTGTTTTTGAGACAAGGTCTTGCCTTACAGCCCAGGCTGGCCTAGAACTCAAGATTCTCTGCCTCAGACTCTCAAGTGCTGGGATTACAGGTATGTACCACTAGCCCCCAGCTTTTAAATTTTATTTATTAGGATTTACAGCTTGGGTTTCTTCCCTTTAGCTTCCTGATCTTTGTCTTGAGTACAGCTGCCAGTGTCACCCTCCCACCTTCCATAATTAGCCCAGAGATTTAAGCGGGTGGAGGAGGTAGGTGGGTTTCTGGCACCAGCTTTACCCAGCAAGCTTAGCATGGTACTATTTGTGGTCATATCCTAAGTGATTCAGCTGCTATGCTATCTTTAGAGTCTTGTCTCACCCCACACAAAGCTCATTTCAGATCCAGTTTGACATTCTGATATTGTACCATGGCCCCACAGGGTCAGAGGATATAATGTGGCAATTCAGTATCTGTCTTACAGCAGAAAAAGGGCATTCAGTGTTGGGGTGGAGGGCAGGCTGATGACAAGGAGAGAGTAAGGCAACATTCAGCAGATTCTGCCACATTGCTTGGCTAGGAACAAAACACCTCATCCTGAAAAATGGCTCCAGATGCACGTGAATTTCTTTTCTGTTGTTTGTTAGCTTTTTTTGACATCAGGCCTAAACTGCTTGGTTATAGCTATATAGGACAGACTCTTCTCTGTGGGGTCCCTATCTTGGTGTCTTGTTTTGTGGTAAGTCAGTTGACACAGCATTCAGTGAACTCAACTTAAGTCATGGAGAAATTCTGCTTAAGTTGTTGAATATTAAAATTTTGGTGGGGTGCTTGGAAGCTGAAATATATCTATTGTGACCTTTTCCAGGTTTTATCCTCTTGTTTTCTTTGACTGGTTTCCGTACCTGGTCCAGTTTAAAAAGCTATTTGTGGTCATATCGGATGTGAGAATAATAGAGCACTCAAGAAAAGTAGGATATTGGGTTTGCCTCAAGGAATATTTCATTCCAGAGCTATTTTAAAGCTGGGTCCTCACTGGGGAAGCAAATTTATGGGTAAGATGGAGGGGGGGGGAAGAAAGAAAAAAAAATCAGGTCTCAGGGATACGATTTATAGTCTATGCATGAAAACTATTTTAGGGAAAAAAGAAATAACAACCACAATTTTTCCTTTCTGATTAATATGGCATTTCCCACTATTGCTGACAAGCAACAACAACAGTACATTCCACTTCTTACCATGTTTCTCTAGGAAACTTGTGTGAGGTAAAACTTTCTTCTCGGTTGACTGTCCCGCTCTGGGTGACTTGGAGGCCTGATAATGTCTACATTATCTGGCCTTTAGTAAAGTCAAAATTGTGATGATTTGCTTGGGGTAGATTGGAAGGAAGATTATCTTTGCACCATTTATGAGCATCTTCTTTGTTAAGCAACTTAATATCCTCAAGAGAGGCATGATTATACTATACAGAAGTGCTTTGCTGGATGTTGGCACACTTTGGATCTGGTTTCATTTTTCTGTTCACTAACGTGATCTTGGCTAAAGGATCTCTTTAGCCTAATTCTCTCAAGAAGTAGTTGGTATAATGATTTCTGTAGTTGGTATAATGATTTCTGTAAAGATTTTCTCTTTCAATTTTAGAATTCTATAATTTACCTTTGAAAGAAGAAGTAATTTTTGGATCACATCCCACATACACATAGCATTCTAACAAATTAATCTTGTATCTACATTTAAATAGGTTTTGAAATAGTACATGAGTGGTTGAAATATATCCTTTATCCATCTGTGTATCTAGTCCTCATCTCCTTATCTTTCCCATTATCCACCTACCCACACATACACATGTAATTTTGGATCATCAAGTGGACAGATTAAGCCTGTGTTCAAGCAAGTAGGACCAGGAATGTTTCAGAAAGAATTTGATATTTGATACATTTAAAATCCTTATCATATTGATCATCCTGAGAAAAATTAGCTTTATTAGATTTCCTTACACTTATTTTAGAGGTTAGTATTACATATATTGGAAGTAATATTCCCATAACTTTTTAGTTTTTAGGAAGGACTTGCATAAGAAATGAATTTGGAGATTTTATCTGCATATCATATCAAACTCTTTATCTCTACATCTCTGTGCCCAACTCCATGTATTTGGCACTTGTTGTCAAGTACCCACTGATTACTTTATACATGACCAATATGGGGTTTGTGGTTGCCTTCATAGTATTCAGCTTGCCCCTTTCCTGTTGTGTTTTGCTCTGGTTCCCATATGCCATCCCTTTTGCCAATGTGACTGGTGGCCTATGAATGAAGATAGTCCAATTAAAGGTAAACCTGGAATTTTTGTTAGATGGCTTTAGAAGAGACAGCTCTGTTTACTAAGTATGAATGAGAACACATGAAATTCCAGAAGTGTTTTCCAGTCATCTTATTATCCCAGTGGAGCCAGCTTTGAGATGAGTGGATGGTCTTAAAAAGCAGAGAAGACCATGGAAAGAAGTTTGGAAGTGAGTGACAAGATGAGCCAGTGAAGCCTTCCCTACAACTGGACTTTTCAGGTATATAAGATCTTAAATTCCCTTATGTATTTGACATACCTGACATGTGTATACATTCTCTCCATATTACTGATAAAACTGAAGCTTAGAGAATGACTTGAGAATCACTAGATACACTGATCCTTTAGAAAACATGCAGGGTCACACAGAGTAAAACTGGGATTGGAACCCAGACTTTCTAACTCCAAATCACACAAATTTAATGGCTTTTTTTTTCCCCCTCAAGAACACTGTCAGACATCAGCCATTTAACATAGGTTTACTCTACTTGGGAACTAAATCTAGGATCTTAAAAGTGAAGCCAGGAAATATTTAAGAAAGGATATGACTCAGGTTGCATGGTTATATGTTGGGATTCCTAGAGAGGACTATAGTGGCAGGGGCCTTTCTGGCCCTCCTGGAAGACGAACATCTATCCTCCAGGGCCACTGACCATTGACCTACATCCTGGTCCTTCACCCGTACCCCTCCTATTGTGTCACCCAAGATGGCTACTGCCCAGTCCAGCTCTGACTCCACCATGATTGGTCCCCAGGAGTTCCCTGATAGGTCAGTAAGGGAACACCCTTGATTGATCTGGCCCAGGGCTTTTCTCCCAATCAAACCTGCACCTTTCCAAACCCCTTTTTATGTAACCCTATCCCACCTGGCAGGTATGGCAGGTGAACTGTCATACCTGTCAGGGAATGCACCCTGATTGGCTACCTCCTGGTATACACCCCCTATGTTGAAGGTATAAAAGCAGGCCACTGGCCATCCCCAGCCCCCATAGACCTACCTACCTTGTGTTTCCACTGATCCACCCATCATCTTGAACCACCGCACCCTATTCCTGTGACAGACCTTCAATCAATGTGATCTCCAATCAAGCCTGCAAGTAAGATCAGGGCCCCTGAACTGTGAAGCCTTTAAGCAAGACCTGAAGTGCTCTCCAATTCTTCCCCCTGCCTAGGGAGGAGGAGAGTAGAGAAAGCGAGCTATGATAGGGAACACCAGTGGACCATTGGCATCACCACCTCCAGTTGTTTAATTTAACCTTGCTCTCTTTTATAGGAGCAGCTTAATAAACCTTCACCTTGTTTTATTAAGAAGTCTCCCGAAGTCCTTCTCTTGGCATCACCAATCAGGCTCTGACCTGAACCCCAAGGGTCCTGGGTCATCACTGGTGTTAAGGCAAGGCTCCGATACCTTGCCAGGCCAGAGCTGAACCCCAACAGTTATAGGGACCATTGTTTCTGTTGTGCAAACATATCTTCTCCAGTTTTCTGCTAGTAACCTTCCAACCCTCCTTTCTGCTTTTACCACCTACACTTGGCCATGTGGCTCATGCTGCCCAATCAGATTCCTGCCCTTATAGGGAATAATATAAGCAATGTACTATGATATGCACGTATGGAACATGCCCCTACCCTGCTGTGGAATCTTGAGTCTCTCTGTGGGTAGAGAGTGAATGGAAGAGTTACCTGTATGAAATGTCTTAGGGAAGAGCCCCGTTATTTCCCCAAAGAGCTTCCCAGACTCATCATGATCTTCCTGAGGCTACTGTCTATCTGTTCTTACAAGTCTGTGAGCTCTTGCCACATCTGCCCCACAAATCTCTTTTGGTCTTAAGTTACTTAGAGTTGGTTCCTATTTCTTATAACAAAACATTCTCAGATTATATATTTGTCAGTATTCAAGGCTCCATTCTCAAGGCCTTTTAAGTATTTGATATTTGCATAATTGGTGTACTTAAGGGCCATGAGGTTATTTCTGCTCACCAACAAGAACGTGGTACCATATGATCAATTCAGTCTGCTTATCCTAATAAGTTTCCCTTTTAGCACAATCTGAAAAGATTCTTATAAGTAGGATTGTGAAAAGTTCCAACTTGTTGAAAAAATACGATGAGTGAATTATTTTCTTCTTAATAATCAATGTATGTGTACTATACCTAATTATAATGTTAGGAATATTTTTGCTTAATTACCTGTCCTAGAAGCACTCAAGTAGGGACTTCTTGCTATTAGATAGGATGAAGAATTCTAATATCCATGCTGATCTTGGACTTTCCCTTTCATTGCTTTCTCCTTGAGCTTCATAGTCAAAGATACCAATGATTCCTTTGCTTTTTCTTCTTAAGAGTCCTTGGAGGGATCATTTATTCTGCCCCTGGAGTTTTTCTTAAGTACATTTTATTTATTTATTTATTTATTTATTTATTCATTCATTCATTCATTCAGGGCTGGGGTTTAGCTCAGTTGGTAAAGTGCTGCTTTGCACTCTGGGGACCCAGGTTTGATCCTCAGCACTGCAAAAAATGAGAGAAGGATGTGGTAATCCACTCCTGAACCAATTGTGGAATAGTCAGCTACTGAAAACCCTATAAGGGTTGCTATGAGTTGCATTCAACTTGATGGCATCTAACAGCAATAACAATTTATTTATTCATTCATTTGTTCATTTATTTTTTCAGTACTGTGGAGTCGAACTGGGGGCCTCATACATGATTTTTGTAAGAGCTCAACCACCAAACCATACCTCCCAACCCTGTCCCTAGAGTTTGAGACCAAAAGAATTCATTCAGAGCAAAGCATAGCTAGACATGCTAGCCCCTGGAAGACAGCAGGATTCTTTCTCTGAGATAGTATCCTTTTTCCCCCACCTCCCACTTTTTTTCTCTCTCTCCATATTTCTTTCTTACTTTATATCTAGGACTGGTGTCTGCTTTCCTTAGTGTTTCTCATTTGCCCATTGTGTAATTGATTGATACTCAGGTCTTGAATTAATGTTGAGAAGTTCAGGAAGTACAACAATGCATCAGCTGCCCAAGGTAGGAGGGCAGGGATTCAGGATGAAATTATGTTCCTATCAAGCTAGGCACCCAGTAAGCAGGGCTGAACTCTGTGAGTACATGGAGCCTTCTGATTCTCAGCATTACTTTCTTGTCTTTGTTCTATATGATTTTATCTCTTGTTCTTATAGAGGATCTTTTTTTTTCAGGGAGCTTGATCACCTTTATTGCCATCTAGCTTCAGTCAAGGCCCATCCTGGTACCTCAGAGATTTTAAGAACTTAAACCTCAGAATAAAGAGACTGAAATTTCTGTTTCTTTTCTCTTTCAAAAATCCCTCCTTTCTACATGAATTCCTTATTACAAAGTGAAAGCTATATAGAGCTGCTGTTTAACTTCTGAGGATCATCTGTGATTTAAGTTGGATGAAAGAATCCTGTTGTATGGATGTCTTATAGCATTAAGTGAATAGACCATTGTATACTACAAACATTCTGATGATGCTGTTTCCAATAACACACAAGCTTCATCTCACATAAATAGCTAAATGATATTTATGTAAAGAAGTCAATAGGTGATATTTAAAATGGAAACATCCAGAAATATTCCTCTAAGCATTTATAAACAGCAGATGTTTATTTCTCACAGATTTGGAGGCTGGGAAAGTCAAGATCAAGGTACTGGCAACTTTGGTATCTGGTGAGGGACTGGTGACTTGTTGCTGTGTCCTTTGGAGTGTATTCACATGGCAGAGGGTGGAAGGGCAAAAAAGGCCTAGCAAGTTCCCTCCAGCCCTTTTATTAGGTCATTAGTCCCATTTGTAAGGCTTCTATACTCATGGCTTAATCGTCTCCTAAAGGCCTGACCTCTTAGTACTGCTGCATTGGGGATTGCATTTTAACATGAAGTTTGGAGGAGACACAAACATTCAAACCACAGTATGGATTCATTGTTCAGCATATAGACTTTGCTTACTTCCTGCATTCAGCACAGCAATTCCTCTGTCAGCTCAGACTTCTGTCCCTGGATCTGGAGACCCTTTTCAGAGAATCTCCCATATTTTTCCTAGGTGAGTGAAAGGTGGTTGCTGGACTGTCAGAAGGGTCTAACTGACTATGGCATATAATTTCCAAAGATGATCACAACAGATTTCTTATTCTACCTGCTGTGAATTGTGTGTTGGGTGTTGTAGGGACAGATTACTTATTTCTATAGTCCACCAATCTCCAGATCAAGAGGACTGAACTTGAGGAGCTTTAATCTGACTTGAAGAACCTCATCTGTACCTGGATGTTAGGTGAAGAGATCCTGAGTTTGGACTGACACTGTAATGTAATGAGGCTTTGTGGCACCTTGGGCATGGAATGAAAGTATTTTGCATGAGGGAGGGCTATGAGCTAATGAGACTAGAGGTTGGATGATGGTGTATTGCATGTCCCAAAGATGGTCCAAACAGTATCTCCTGTTCTGTGTGTTCTCCTGTCCTGTGTGACCTGCCCCTCTCTCATCAAAAAGTGGAGTCCTTTTCTCCACTCCCCTGAATCTGGTGGGCTTTGGGATTGCTTTGACCAGTAGAGTATAGCAGAAGTGATGCTGGACCAGTTCTCTTAACTAATCTGGTTGTTTCTGCTGGGAGTCAGTCTCCATGGAAAAAGTGTAATCATCCTGAGACCCCTGTTCTGTGAGAAGCCTCAAGCCAGGTAGAGAGGTCCTGGAGAATGAGACTCTAGGATGAGTTGGGGTGGTGGTGGTGAAGAAAATGAATTAGAGTTCTTTAGAGAAAACAGAATCCATACACACACACACACACACACACACACACACACACACACACACCAGTGTTAAGTGCCATCCAGTTGGGTGCGACTTGTAGCAACCCTGTGTACAACAGAACAAAACACTCCCTGACACTCTGCCATACCTGGCACAATGTCAGTGCTTCTTGGCCATTCACAAGGTTTCCAATGACTGATTGTTATGGGAGTGGGCTGCCGGGTTCTTCTCCCATTTTTGTGGTGCTGGGGATTGAACCCAGGGCCTTGGAGTATGCAGAGCAGCATTCTACCAACTGAGTTAACCCCTCCACTCCCCGCTACATATACATACATGTTTACATACACATATTTATGTATATGTTAGAGGCGTTATTAGATTGGCCCACATGATCACAGAGGCAGAAAAGTTCCATAATGGTCATCTACAGGCTGGAAAGCTAGAACTGCTTTGTCTGAGAAGCAGAAAGCATTGGTGTGAGACCAACACACAGCTCCAGTCCAGGAGTGAAGGCCTGGAAGCCGCTAGAGGGCTCTGGTGCAAATCTTCATGCAAAGCCTGAAGAACCTGGAGTCTGATGTCCGCAGGTGACAGCCATTGAAAAGCATACCTGCTTGGGAAAGAAGAGCTTGAGCAAGAGTGAGCTCTTCTGCTTTTTCTTTCTTGCAGGGCCCTCAGCCTATAGGATGGTACCACCTACATTCAGGGCAGGTGCTCCCTGCATGGTTTGCTGACCAGGACATCAGTCTTCTTTGGACATTCCCTCACAGACACACGTCCACAAGTATGCGTTACCATTCTTTAGGCACACCAAAAACTAACCATCCCACAAAGAGAGGCCAAGGACCACTAAAGTGACAGAATATGAGTGATAAGGCCAGCTTAGAAGTGGATCTCCTACTTCGGCTTCCCCAGCTAATGCCTCCAGTATTAGGGAATGACTCGAACAGCTGAGCTCATCTTTAATTCTTGGCCCATAAAATTGTGATAGAAACAAAATGGTGTTTGACCAATAAGATTTGAGGTAGGTTTTTATGCAGCAGTATATAATAGAAATAGAAGGTTATATAGACATACAAAAAAATCTATTTCTTTTCAGGTTTACCTGACTTCTACCTTAAATTCCTGAGACTTCTGTATCGCAGATCAGCTTGCTTCTGGATACTACCCCTGCCAGATTTATTGTTGTTGTTGTTAGGTGCTGTTGAATCAGATCCAACTCATAGTGACCCTATGTACAACAGAACAAAACACTCCCCGACTGTGTGCCAGGCACATGATCTTTTGTAGGTTTAAGTCCATTGTTACAGACACTGTGTCAATCCATCTAGTTGATGGTATTCCTTTTGTTGTTGTTGTTGACCTGCCACTCTCCCAAACATGATGTCCTTCTCCAGGGATTGGTGCCTCTTGATTACATGTCCAAAATGCAAAATATGCACTCTTGTCATCCTTGCTTCCAAGGAGCATTCTGGTTGTACTTCTCCTAGAACAGATCTCTTTGTTCTTTTGGCAGTCCATGGTATACTGAATATTCATCTCTCACACCATAATTCAAAAGCATCAATTCTTCTCCCATCTCCCTTAATATCCAGCTTTCACAACCATATGATGTAACTGAAAATACCATGGAATGAGTCAGGTGCACCTTCATCTTCAATATGACATACTTACCTTTCAACACTTTAAAGAGGTCTTTTGCAACATCTTTTCCCAGTGCAATGTGTCTCTTGCTTTCTTGGCTGCTGCTTCCATGGGTGTTCACTATAGAACCAAGTAAAGCAAAATCTTGGACAACCTCAATGTTTTCTCCATTTGTCATGAACTTGTGTACTGATCCAGTTGTAAGGATTTTTGTTTTCTTGATGTTGAGGTGCAATCCATACAGAAGGGTGTGTTCTTTGATCTTCATCAGTAAATGTTTCAAATCCTCATTTTCAGCAAGCAGAGTTCTGTCATCTGCATAATGCAAGTTGTTAATTCCTCCAGTTGTGATGCTGCATTCTTCTTCTGAAGTCCAGGTTCTCAGATTATTTGCTTAGCATAGAGACTGATGAAGTATAGTGAAAAGATATAGCCCTGATGCATATTTTTCTTGACTTTAAACCAGGCAGTGTTTTTTTGTTGTGTTTGAATGACTGCCTCTTGGTTCATGTACAGATTTCTCATGTTGTTGTTGTTGTTAGGTGCCGTCGAGTCGAGTCCGACTCATAGCGACCCTATGTACAGCAGTTCGAAACACTTGCCGATTCTGTGCCAGGCAAACCATCTTATTTATGTTTAAGCCCATTGTTGCAGACACTGTGTCAATCCATCTGGTGGAGGGTTTTCCTCTTTTCCATTGACCTGCCACTCTTCCAAACATGATGTCCTTCTCCAGGGATTGTTCTCTCCTGACTACATGTCCGAAATATGTAAGACGCAGTCTGGCCATTTTTGCTTCCAAGGAGCACTCTGGTTGTACCTCTTCTAGGACAGATCTGTTGGTTCTTTTGGCAGTCCATGGT
>VMDO01029065.1:0-23102 GCA_007922755.1 Pedetes capensis
TGCGTCAAAAAGTAAAAATATGGGCTGGGGGCGCAGCGCAGCTTTCCGCCCACTTGGGAGACCACTTGGGAGAACCAAATCCTCTTGTGGGTGGGATGATATTCAACCCCCCCAGAGAGAGTCTGTAGTAGGTCTGCCATGCACGGCAATTGCGCTCGAAACTGTTCTTATTGTGTCTAATTGTCCCGCAAGACTCTGCGAGAAAGGAGCTCTCTGTCCACGTGGTGCTCAGCCTCCTTCGCAGACCTCACCTTTCTCCACAGTGCAGTGGGATGACTTAGGATCCCCTCTGGTGTGTCTGGGGTCCAGGCATATGTGTGCCCGTATGTCTGTGGAGATTGCGTCTGCATGACTGTCCCGCCACAACAGGAGAGAGGGAGCCGTGTGTCAGCTCTGGATGTGTACTGCTGGCACTGGTTTCCCACCGCCACAACAGGAGGGAGGGAGCGATTCTGTGCTGACTCACCCGAACACTTGCAGTTTATGTCCCGCGGGCAGGGTGACAGTGTGATGTCAAGGTTGCATGCTGTGTTGGGTCCGGCTCCCGTGGGTGTGTGGGTAAAGTCCCCTCCGAGTCTCCAGGATTCTATCCTGCCGTCTGCGTGAAAGCGAAATGGCGGAATGGCAGTCCTGCCACTGACCTCTGTGTAATTCTTCCGAAGCCAAATGTTCGATTTCAGTGTCCATCCAGTTTCATCCTCTGTCTCCCAATCTAAACTATCACTGATTCTATCTATTCAATGTGAGTTCTAAACCTCTCATCGAGGCTTCCCTTTACTCTGGGAGAGAAGGCGCGTGTTATCTGTCCACCATCTTGATTTTTCAAGAACAGGAGGATAGTAAAGAAAAATCAGACCAAAGAGAGACTAGAGCACAACAGGACAATCACTGAATCCCATAGCTCCATGTCTCACATCTGGGGCATGTGGTAGCATCATCTGGGCTCTGACAAGCTTGGGTAGCTCTGCTGCTAAGGCTTTGATATTTGTAGCACACATGGTCTCTCTCTTGGGCTGGCTGTGCTTGGTGCTAGCAGCTTTCCTTGGCAGACATTCCACCTTCCTAGCATCTCCAACGTCCTGGCATCTCATTGCAGCTAAGGCTTCACCTTCACAGCTTCATGCACCGCCCTTTCAGGGGCTCCCCACAGGGAACTCAGCCCTGTTATACATTGCTTGCTTCACAGGCTTTTCTCTGGGATCTTGGTGGAAGCCTTTAGGACACTATAAATTTGCATTCTGCATGCCTGCAAACCCAGCACCATGTGAATAGTGCCAAATTCTACTGCCAGCTCATGGAGTAGTTGGGCCCCCTTGGATCATGGCTGCAACAGCCTCTTAGGGTCTGGCTGGATGAACCTGGAAAAATAGCTCCCTAGGTCACCCTTTTCTGACAGTGTGCCCTGGAAGCACTGTCTTTTCAAAGGAAAGTCTTTCAAATGAATTTGCAATTTTACATTCTTGAAGCTGCGATGAATGGGGTTTGGCCAGTTCCTAAAATGTCTTCAAGGCACCCTTTCTATTATTCCAGTGCAAAGGGCTTTGCCTCTCTTTCAGGGCACTCATATCTTTAACAATTATGGTTTCTTGGTCTGCAACTTTAAACACACTTATTTCTTGGCAAACACACACATTTTTCACATCTTTTTTCTTCACTTTTTTCCTCCTAATTCTCACTGTTGTTGTTAGAGCAACTAGTAATAACTTTACCACGGTATGACTGCTATGGTGCCTTGAAGTTTCCTCCACCAAATTAATCAGTCCATTCCTTTTAATTCAGCCTCACTCAAAAATTCAAGACACAGGCAAACTGTAGACAAATTCTTTGCAAGAATGTAACACAAATGGCTACTAGTCCAATTCCCAATTAAACCCTGTTCCCATCTGAAACCTCATGAGAATCATCTTGACTGTCCACATTTCTACTGGTGTTCTGGTCTTCCAAATTCCCACCAGAATCACCTATTAAACTCAATTTATAGCATTCTAAGGCTTCTGTGTGGGCTGGGATTTAGCTCAGTTGGTAGAGCACCACTCTGTAGTCTCTGAGGTCCAGAGTTCAATTCCCAGCACCACAAAAAACAAAACAAAACAACAAACAAACAAACAAACAACAATGGGAGAAGGATGGGTCAACCCACTCCCGAGGCAATCCCAAAACAATCAGCCATTGAAAACCCTATAAGGGTCACTATGAGTCGGACATGACTCGATGGCACCTAACAATAACAACAGGGCTTCTGTAGCCTGTATCTCAAAATTCTTCTAAATTCTTCCCCAAAATCAATTCTAAAGGCCAAAGAACAATATGGTCATGTTTAGGCACAACAATGCCACTGCTGCTCCTACTGGGGCCCCTGAGGAAGGCAGTGGAGGCCATGGTAAGGAACTTTGCCAAGCACATGTAGGGCTCTGGCCAAGTGTAAATGTGGTGGAGACACTTCGGGAACTCTGATTGATGAAACAGGCTCATGGAGCTGTCTTAAAGAATGGAGCTCTGGTGGTTTATGAAATGGTTCTCTCCAACAGCCTTCCCTATGTCTGTGATGTCACCCTGCCTGGGGAAATGTGTTTTTGGAATTTCCAGCTTTGCCCCACAAAAACTGAGGCCTGGAGAAGTGCTACAAAGATGGCATTGATGGGCTCTGTGTCTAATGAACATCCTTCCCAAAGAATCACTGATGAATTTATTGAGGAGTATGTCTGAGACCCTAGCATCTTTCATTGGCAACAGGGAGGAAGCTGACAACCTAGTACAAGGATTGGTGCCTTCCAATTCACGTTGGAATCCAGCAAGGGCAAGTCAATGTTGGAGTTCTGGGAGCTAATGATGGCTTTGGACTGGGCAAGTTTGGAGCAATATGTTCCAGGGGCACTGGCTAGAGTGTTGGCCTACACTGAAAGGGAGCTGAGTTTCTACAAGGAGAAGAAAGATAGTTTCATGTTGGCTGTTGGGCAGTCAGGTAATATGCATTCTTCCAACTGCTAGGAATCTACCCTCATACTCCCCATTCTCTCCAGGCCTTTTTTTGTATGTTTCCTTCCTAAGATTTAAGATGATTTCTGTATATAATTTCTCAGTTATATATGTATATGTGTGTGTGTGTATGTGTGTGTGTGTGTGTGTGTGTGTGTGTGTGTAAATTGTACACTTGGACTCCTAATTGCTAGGAGATCCCTTTTCTAACTTTTGGGTGTGGTTTCATTTGAAACATTTCTATTCCACTTTGGAGCTCTGTTGGCTCTTAAACTTCTGGGTTGACTCTGTGTAGTTATTTGAATCGTGCAGTATGGTTGACTAAATGTTGATGTTTCCTTCTTTTAAAATAACTGATAGGCTTTCATTCTTGCTTTCTTTTGCTCTCAAACTGGGTATGAGTAAGAAACCTTTAGTTCTGGTTTATCCCAAGCTGGATCTGCTTGGTACCCAACTCTACCCCACCTCTACCTTATTCCTTTTGGCCTCCAAATATTCCTTTGTCTTTAGATTTCCTTAATTTATTATTAAGAAGAAAGTAGATATTAGGTTTCTTATTTTGAAATCACTCTTGGGAAACTACCCAGACATAAGAGAGGAATTATAAACACAACTCTTGGGGGTTACTACCTAAATTGATTCTGGGGCTTATTGATACCATTCCAGCAGTCAAGATTTCTAAATGTACTTTACAATAAGAAGGGGATGAAGGTTGAGGCTAAATATCTTTCTTAATTCCCTTTTCCCCATGCTCACTCAACTTAGTTAAACCTTATAATTTAAAACTTCCTGTCTGCAGAGATTGGTAGAATATAAAATATATTCTTTCCTTTAGTCCCATCATTTTGTTCTTTGAAGGTGGTATCTGTTCTATTTGGTATATCATAGACTGGGAGACAGAGAGAGAGAGAGAGAGAGAGAGAGAGAGAGAGAGAGAGATTTATTTCTCATAATTCTATTGGCTAGGAAGTATATCAGGGGTGGGCAGATTGGTCTAGTGAGACCCACATAGTCAGCCATCTTCTCAATATGTCCTCACATGGAAGAGGGAGCAAGGGAGCTCCCTAGAGTTGCTCTTATGAGAGCACTAAACTCATTCTTTCTCTCTCTCTCTTTCTCTATTTTTTTTTTTTTTTGGTGGTGCTGGGCATCAAACGTAGGGCCTTGCACATGCCAGGCAGGTGCTTCTCCCACTGTACTACATCCTCCCATACACACCAAAGGAATGTATCTCCTGCTTAACCGGTTTGTCTTTTCCCAGCTTGTTGTAAGATGTAAGATGTCACCTTGGCAATATATCATATATCGCTTCACACTTTACTCAGTGCTCTCCTCTTCATCCTCATTACCACAGTCTTATACCTACCAATAACCACTTTAATCCTTCCTGCAAGTTCTATTTTCTGAAGGATCTGGACTAAGCAGTCACAGAACAATTAAGCAGCAGATCCAGAATTTGAGTCCAAGATTTCATTGTACCTTATTTCACTATGGTAAACTTACACTAAATTTACTCTGAAATTACACTAGAATTACACATGGAAGACATATACAGGGTAGAAGCAGTGCACAATTTTTGTTCTAATCACCTCTTAGAAAGACATGCAGTGGAGGTTTCAGATTATCTTGTTATTCAAAATAGAGTTGATCTTACTGTTAGAAGGAATAATTTCTGATTTTCTCAGTGTGTTTAATTAACCACACATACATTTGGCAACAAAGAACCCTAGAGCATAAGTGAGTATGGATTCTCATAATGTACATCACTTACGTACATCTTGGGGCAATAAAATTATAAAAGAATCACTTGTTCTTTCCACAATGGAGCCAGAATTTCAGGCAGACCTTTTCTTTTATTTTTTTAAAGAGTTGTCAATATATTTTTTAAACTTGGAATTTTGCCTTGAACTCTTTCTGAGATGCTCTTTTTGTTGAGCAGTGTTCAATGAGCCTGAGGCAGAGTTTGAGGCAAATAAACAGAACCAATACCCCAGTGCATTTTAAATTCTGAGTTCTGTTGGTAAATGAAAGTATCCCTTCCAGAGTCCTTAATATGTTCAGTACATTAGGGCCTAAAAGGATGGGCATCACCTCTTGCTACATTAACAATAGAGCCTAGAGAATAAGTAAACCCTCATTTCCAAAGTGTCTTCCTACTTATGAACTTGTGGGTAAGAAACTTGATGATCATAAGTACGAGGTAAGAACATTGCTTGGAGGTATTTGTCCTTAGGATTCTGCTGCCTTGGAGGGTGTCTGTGCTGTCAGATTCTTTGAACTTTTTTCCTAATACTCTGAGTTGAGTCCTTTGGCAGTCACATTCATACGCCCAGTGGTCCCCTAGTCACAGATGATTGAAAAGGAAATTCGTGACTGAAGCTTGGACAGATATTTTCTCTCAGGAATCGAGAGTTGAGATGGAGACCACCAATGATGCAGGGCTGATCTCTTGACCAGACGAAATGTAGACTTGGGAGTATAGGGTGATCATTCTCCCCCTGCTATGTGGAAAAAGAAGCTAAAAAGCTCATTTTTTTGTATGTGTGCAGATTTCTCATTCTTCTTCCATGTTTTATAGAAATATGTTAGGAAGAGAGAATGCCAGGAAAGATGATTTTCTGTTTTCCTCTGGATTCATTATTCACCTTTCTCCTCCCTGCTTGGTTTCCAAGGAGGCTGATCTCCATCACTGGATTCAGCTGACTCCCTTGCCCTGTAGTTTCCAGTGGCTTTAGCCAATGGGTGGCATCATTAGGAGATCAAAAGGAAGAAAGAGAGGCAGGAGTATTTGTTCCTTGGCTTATTCCCTCTCAGGCTACAGATTCACACTGGCTGCTTTTCTGTACCAAGGTCTCAACTTCTGTAGGGTGGTTTTCTCCTGTAGCTATGATCTCACTACATTTTAATCAATACATACCAGGTATAGCAACAGGCAGCCTCTGTCGCTTCCCCTAGCCCTAACAGAGAGCTTTGCCTTGCTCTGTTGGATTCCTCTGATTCTACTTGAAACTCTTTGTAAATAGGACAGTTATGCCTTTTGAGGGTGTCATCTGTTTCCTGCTGGGACTGTGACTGATCAATATATCACCATGCTCTTGAAGTTCTGATCCCTTTGTGGTTCCTGACTATGGAACAAGCCTAACTTTATAATAAATTCTGTTTCTTTAACTAGTTCAATGTATCTTAAAACCAAATAGCCTAGTTAATGGTGATCTTTTGAATTACACATGTAGCTTGCCTGCAGATCTGAATAATATTTTCAAAGAGGATAAGAAGTTTTATCAATCAATCAAATGCATTCTTTTGTACAAGATGTTGTGATATATAATGCAATTGGTTTTAAATTTGAATTAGCCATGGTTTTTCCTCACAATTAAGTGTGGAGGTGTAGAGGGGTAGGTTGTAAAGAGAAAGAAGAACCATTGCTTATAAGGAAAGATAGGAAGAGAACCAGAGAGAGAAAGCAAATAGAATGGAGATTTAAAGGAGGAAGCTAACTTGTTGGGGATAGGATGATGTAGAGGGGAAGGAGGCACATCTCCATGGAAGCAGTATTATTTGAGCTGAGCCTTATAGGAGGGTTATATTTGTAAGAATCATGGGCAATAGGAAGATGAAGATTTTGCAGGAGTAGGGAAAATATGAGAAGATACACAAAATCAATATCATACTATGAGTTCCAAGAAACCAAGACTGAGTCAATTTAGCAGGAACAGAGAAATAATAGGTGAAATAATATTGGGGCCATATTGAGAAGTGAGAAAATAACATTCTGGAAATATATTTTGCTTATAAAGCTAAAGAAATACTTCTTCGCTAGGCAAAGGGGAATTAGTAAAGAGTTTTGGAACAAACTATGAAAATGAGCTTGATTTGAAATAACACTTTGTCTTCTGGGTGGTTCAAGGGTCTCCCCTTGAATAGATAGACTAAGAATAAATGTCTCAGGAGGAAGATGACAAAGTCTCCAACTGATCCTGGAGACGGTATGCAGTCTCTTGAGTGGCTAATACCTGGATTCGATGGCTCTGTTACCAGTAAGGCTATTTCCTCTGACTCTATGAGCTTGAGACTTTCTGACTCTCATTATTAGATGATTAGTTGTGTGTTGCTGCACTCTCCATCCCTACTCCTCAACCAATAAATGGACCTAAGGGAGGCAGTGTCTCTCTTCTGGAGCTGACCTCCTGGTGTGTGCAGCTGTGCTTGGCCCATGTATGCTTCTCTGTGGAGTGATAAGACATTGGAATGAAATACATTCTTTTATTACTTATCTCATCATAGGCATACATGAGTAACCTATGTTATATCCATACTCGGTGTCATTTGTGGTATTTGCCTCTATCCCAGGCTTGATGATTTTTGTGCTCTAGGATTATTAATCTGTTCTACCTACTAATACTTGATAAGATTGGAGGTGAGAACAGATCAGTTTGAAGGCCAAACTAGTGGTACTAAAGCCCCAGTGAGAAGGTTGGAAAGAAATGAAGGCATATGTTCCAGGTAGAAGCTACAGGACTGGGTAGCTGAGTGTGGAAGGTAGGTAGAAAATGCAAAGTCATTGAACTTAGATGATAAAGGTAATGGTTGTTGTTATTAGGTGCCATTGAGTCCAGTCTGACTCATAGAGATCCTATGTACAACAGAATGAAACACTCCCTGACACTGTGCCATGCCCAGCACTATTGTCAGTGCTTCCCTGCTATTCATGAGGTTTTCAATGGCAGATTGTTTCAGGAATGAATTGTCCCATCCTTCTCCCTATCTTGCAGCACCTGGTATTCACAAGTGGCCTCCCATCCAAGGACTAACCAGGCTGACCCTGGTCAGCTTCTGAGATGAGGCAAGATTGGATGCCAGGGTGCTATAGCTGCAAAGATAATGGTACTGTCATTAAAATAACTATGGAAGTTGGTTTAAAACAGGATAGGTGGCAACCACTATAGATTTGGAAGGTTAGGTTTGGAATAGATCCAAGTTTTATGGAGAAACTAATGCTAAAATTGGACAATTGACTTGGGGGTAGCTAGAAATGTTAACTCTAACCAGAGTTAGAAGTTTTCTTCAAATACATACGAAGTACATATTTTAAGGAGGTATCTTATTTCATGGTTTGAACAAGGATACTAAAATATGTTTAACAGCATTAGCTAGCTGAAACAAATAACAGGAGAAAAAATCCTATGCATGGCACTAAATAAACAAAGCTGGGAGGGTGTGGTGTTTTTGGATTTTTTATTCTCTGCTCTTTATTTTGCCAAGGTAGTGAAATGGGGTTACATGAATAGAAGTGCTCCCAAACAGAATTTGCATGAATCACTCAGTATGAACACTTTTTCTGTGATTTGCTTCATGACCTTCTCCTCTTCCCTATCACACCCTCTGGTGAATGAGCCTCAGGAGAAAGGAACTCATTAAAATATGTAGGTTCATAATGAGGTAATAAATAATGCAGCAATATCACTCTGACTAAAGATGCTTGCTATCTTTGTTGACTTTGGCATTTATGTAAAAAAGTCTTCAGAGAAGGACCTCCTGGGTATTGTTTTGGCAAGATTTAGTAGATTTCTTTCTTACTTGAGATGCATTTAAAGTAAAAATGACAGTTATTCTAAATTGATTGATTTCATTACATATATTTCAAGGATGTTTCATCAGAAATTATAAGCAAGTTTGTCTGGAGGTGCTAGGCACACAGGAGAAATTCTCCTGATAGCTTAGTAGACAACAACGTTAACATCAGCACTGCCTGTCAATGTTCTCTGTGCTATGTTCCTTTAGCCTTATATGACCATTTGTTTCCTTACCTATAAAATAAAGGAATTATGCCATACATTCAAGGTCTTTTCCTGCTTTACTTTTCTAGTTTGTAGTGACAAGTCCAAAGCCATCCAGTTTAAGTAACATTACCAGGAATTTCCTTACCCACCCTGAGGAAGAAGGAAGCCTAACTAATAAGATATGGTTTTGGAATCAGAGAGACCAGATTGGAATACATTCCTAGCATCAATTACTAGTTGTGGGTAAGCCATTTAAACTTTTTTTCAGATGATTAAAGTAAGTTCCAAATACTGTATATTTTACGAGTCTATTTCAGGTGCCTAGGTATTTGCCTTCCTATTAATCTATACAACCTCTTTTAGCACAATTTTATGAACTCAAACTTCAAATCACCAAATTTTACTGCCTAAATAGGGTGGGCCCTCAATGGTCCTTTAGAAATCAAGTATTAGTGAACACTGAGATCAAGTTCTAGCTTTATTTTTACCTATGTTATTATTTTCTGATTTAGCTCCACAGTTTTTCAATTTATGTAATGTAGGAATAACATTTACAGTGACAATGACCCAAATCCAAACAAACAGACTTGAGTGCAGGGTCTCTGTAAAAACCATAGCTCATCTCAAGTAGTTTATACCTTCATCCCAACCTTCAAATCATGCTTCAGAAATTCAAATTGAACATGTATCTCAAATCACAACTTCTCCACTACATGGCTCTCTTCTTTGTGAGAGCTAATGCCTTGATTATCTTTGTGTTATCCATATTTAGCAGTGATTGGAACGTAACTTAAGGACAGTAGGTGTTGCTCAAATGAATGTGATTCCAATTCTTGACACGTTTTTCTTAAAGACAGAAACCGAACATCACTATGTCCAACTTCCTATCATTTATTCACTCAGATTTTCCATAGTATTGATATTTTATAATAGGGTATTTCATACATTTCTCATAAGCTACCTTAATGTTTATGTAAGTCAAGATAGGCTTAGTACATGAATAAAGGTACTAAGTGTGCTTTTTTAAATAAGCAAATTGGATTAGGGAAGTGTATTAGCTGGTATGTCTCTGTGACAGAGAAACTGATGGAAGCAAACTTATGGGAAGAAATATTTATTGGAGGCTCATGGTTAGAGCATCAATGGCGGCTTGGCAGGCATGGAGGCTGTAGGTGACAGGACTCATGGTAGAGAACCTCACATCCTGGTGATCAGAAAGCAGAGAGAATGACCAGAACTGTGGATCTGGTGTAAATTCCAAAGGCTCACCCCAGGGAACTCACTCCTCATGCAAAGATAGAACCAGTCTGTCAATGTTCCATAGTTTCTGCAAATAATATCATCAGCCGGTGACCAAATATTAAAATATATGACCTCTGGGGGGACATTTTAGGTTCAAACCATGACAGTAAGTTTTTCAATGGATGGCTATTATTTCACTCTTTTGGGGGATAGAGTGATAGGTAAGTGAGAGCTATAATTTTCCTCTCCCGATGTTACTGTCAGGGATTATGTTAAATAATTGTCACTTGGTATTCACAGGGGATTGGTTCCAGGACCTTGATCAGATACAAAAATCTGCAAATATTCAAGTCTCTTCTATGAAATGGCATAACATTTGCATAGAAACTATGTGCAACCTCCATATGCATTAAATCATTTCTCGATTACTTACACATATCCTCCCATATATTTTAAATCATCTCTGTTTGTTGTTGTTAGGTGCTGTCAAGTCGGTATCCAACTCATAGAGACCCTCATAGGGTTTTCAATGGCTGAGTGTTTCGGGATTGCCTTGGGAGTGGATTGCCAGGCCCTTCTCCCATTTTTGTGGTGCTGGGAATTGAACTCGGGACCTCAGAGACTGCAGTGCAGTGCTCTACCAACTGAGCTAACTCCCAGCCCCTTAAATCATCTCTAGATTACTCAAAATACCCAAATAAAATACAAATTGCTGTGTAAATAGTTGTGAAACTGTTCAAATGATAATGACAGAAAAAAAAGTAGATGCAAATTTTTTGAATATATTCCATCTGTGGTTGCAGAACCCATGATATGAAGGGAAGACTACCAAAAATAAGTCTCTAGTACATGATTTCTTGTTAATGCTGAAGCAAATTTGGCAAAGCCCCATCACTCTGACCTATTGGGCCCACTGACAATCTCCTCACTCAGAAAGTTGACTTGAGGCTGATAGGACAATTTCTAATAAGATCCAGCTAATTTCTATTGAAATTACATGACTGCATAGTTTTAAAATAGAATCCTGAGTTTAATATATGTCTTTCCTGGTTATCTAGATGGTAAAGTTAGATAAGATGCTGATACTGGAGTTCCAAGTCTAGGGAGCTGAGGGTGAGGAATAAGAGGGCAAATGACATGAAGAAAGACATAAAGAAGTGTGATATAATAGGCTACTAGACACTTTTATGGGGCTGGGCTTTAGCCCAGTTGATAGAGTGCTTCTCTGCACTCTCTGAGGACCCAGGTTCAATCCCTAGCACAGCAAAAATGGAAGAAGGATGTGGCAATCCACTCCTAAAGCAGTTCCAAAACAATCAACCACTGAAAACCCTATGAAGGTCATTATGAGTCAGACCGGATCTGACTCAATGGCATCTAATGACAAACAACAAATACACATTTACTCAGTGAGCTGAAGGGACAGAGCAAGCTTCTTGGCATGTATGTTCACTTGGCAGAGGGAAACTAATTATCACACTACCTTGTGGGTTGTTATGAGGATTAAGTATGTTAATCTCTGTACAGTGCTTACAGTACAGCACATAGTAAGAACTTTTTAAGCATTAGCTGTAAGCTATTAGTGCTTGACAAAGTAGATTTTGCTACAAGGCTGTATGATATAGTTCAGATAAAGTAGTGCATTATAACTATCCACCTCTGGATTATACACTATTTCTAAAATATAGTTCACATTGAATCATCCAGTAAACATTGAACAAACTCTCATCTTTTGGCAACAAAGAAGAATAAGACAATGTCTTAACTTGTGTCCTTGGAAATCAGAGCCTGAGACAAGGATTAAGGTGCTACAGCTTTGAGAGATCCAAATAGAAAGCAATGAGAATAAGGGAAGAAGGTAAGTGAGGCAAGGAAAGTTGTGAAGTGGTTCAGATATTGTTGTCTTTCATATTGCTGTACAACGGAACTTTAAAGGATATAGCCCATTGGTAGGCAGTTGTATTGGTTAAGCCCATACAACTTCCCTAGTAAAGAGCCATACATCAGAGAAATTCATGGGAGAAAGGAGAGACATGTCTCTGCTTGCTTTCTTTTGTTTTTTGTTCCTCATGGGGAGATAATTCTGTATCTCCAGCCTATCAACAGCTATTCAGGGAGTCAGATCCATTCGCTGCACAATCGCATTTCATCTGAATAGAAAAGTAGATAACTTTGCATGGGTAGGGTGCCCACTAAAAGAAAGAAAGAAGCAGTTGAGGGAATCTGTACTGTACCAGAAAGTGAGCCTTTATATCCATAGGATAGACAGAATAATCTCTGATTGGGTATTCTTCCCTCAATGACTCATGGATGGATTTGTATGCACCTTACATTTCACTCTGGCTGCAGAAAGCACAAAGAACTCTGTATCTTGAAAGTACCTGATGGACCAAAACTGTCATCCACTTTCCCTTATCTCACACATATCTTCTGTTGGGCTCGAACTTTCTGAAGGATGAAAATGAATTGTTTTAATGAATGTCATGTTTATAATCTTCCCTGAGTTCAGACATCTTTTTCAATATTAGAATATACAAATTTCTTATCTGTTTGGTTAAATCCTAAGATCTCTGAGGGCAGGAACCATCCATCATCCCTCTTCATTTCTCAAAGAACTGAGGAAGTAAATGATCATGGGGTGAATAAATAGTTATTGGTCATGTATCATCTGTCTGCTACACATGATGTGATTTCCTTCTCACTTCTACCTTGTACTTCAGGGATTGGTTTAGTTGTCATCTCAACCAAAAATAGTGAAATTTTCTTACTAGATATCATTACATGAAATGTTCCTTGTTTAAGCTTTCATGGCAATTTATTTGAAAATCTGAATGCCCCTTGTGATATTTTGCCTTGCAATCTGGCTAAATGTATTTTTTACTCTCTCTCTTTTTTAGACTTTAATTATTCATACAATAAACGTTGGAACCTTACTATGTCAATGAGCAGAGCTTATACAAGCAAGAAGACTTGGTTATGGTTTTCAAGGAACTTGTGACAATAACTCACAAGACACTACATCCATCATGTTGTTGTTGTTGTTAGGTGCCGTCGAGTCGGTATCCGACTCATAGCGACCCTCATAGGGTTTTCAATGGCTGAGTGCTTCGGGATTGCCTTGGGAGTGGATTGCCAGGTCCTTCTCCCATTTTTGCGGTGCTGGGAATTGAACTCGGGGCCTCAGAGCCTGCAGCGCAGCGCTCTACCTACTGAGCTAAATCTCAGCCCCAGCATAGCCATTACCATATGGTTACGCTCAAGCTGCAGGACTAGCAAAAAGAAGAAAAGGGAGCCGCTAGTCAGTTTTCATAGAAGAAACCATGTTAAGGATTAAAAGTGAGAGATGAATGAATGCCCTGTATGTGTGTACATGCATGCATGTGTGCATACATATTAGAGCACAATGAGTTTAGACGTTAAAAGTGCTGAGGAATGGGTGGGCTGTCTCACACGTACTATGGGGGTGCACTGAGGAAAGAGCACAGTACATTCTCATGATTCTGAAGGACAGGCTACATAGGAGGAGAACTAAGAGGATCTGGCTATGCAGGAAGGATGGGGCTAGTGTGTGATGGACTAGTATTGTTGTTAGGTGCCATCGAGTCAGTGTCTGATTCATGCTGCAGGCATGATGGACTGTATCCTGTACTAGCGATACTATGCCATGAATAAAGGCAACCACTATAGTACCATAAATAGAAAAGAGAATGCAAGCTTCTGAAGAGTCAGGGGTCATATCTTAACACATTTTTTCCCTTTGTGGTGCCTGGAAGATCTGCTTGGATGTAGCAGGCACTCAGTGAATTTTGGATAAATGATGAGACTCCCACAGTTCTGGCACATCACTTAACATGCACAGATTTCAGCAGAATTCACAGGAAGTTGGCGAATATTTAGAATTCTTTGTTCCTAGGGACAAACTTCTGAAGTACGACCTTGCATTTCATACAACTTTGTTCTCCAAAAATTGCTGCTGTATAATACTTTTTGTCAATTAGTTGGAATTGCATTTGGTTAATGGCATATGTAATTAGCCATCTTATCTTGCTCGGAAGGGCACCTAACAAGAGGTAAAATGAGCTATTTTCAATGGTTGTAAAACTACTGAGCCACAGAAAAGGAGGTCGAGACCCTTTAAGGACTCAAAGGAAATGGAGCTGAAATGAGAGAAAAAAATATCCCTACAAATGGAAACTAAAAGAAAAATCAAGACTAAATTTTTGAGAGTCCATTGTTTTATATGTTTTCAGGAATCAGTTAACTTTCTCTGTCATACTTCGAAGCCCCATTTTTCCTTTTTCCATTAAGATAAATATTGAACCAAAGAAGATAATTGCTTGGAGTTTCATAAATCTATTGTTTATCTTATCAAAACAAAAATAAGCTAGTGAGTAATTAAAATTTAGCTACTAGCTACATAAAAAAAGAATATTAATAAAAATGCTAACATTTATTTATGCTTACTGTTGGTGAGATATTGTTTGAAGATCTCTACAGGTATTTTCATTTAATCCTTGTAACAACTCTATGAATAAAAAAGTGCAATAATTGTTAGATTGCATAGGAATAGATTGCACAGTAGTAAGGAAGTAATTAGGATTGAAGTTTAGCTCAGTTGGTAAAGTGCTGCTCTGTGCTCTCTGAGGCCCTGCGTTTGAGCCCCCACACCAAAAAATGAGAGAAGAACTTAGCAACTCACTCCCAAAGCAATCCTGAAACAATCAGCCATTGAAAACCCCTTGAAGAGTAGAGAGGCACTGATACAGTGCCAGGCATGGCACAGTGTTGAGGAGGTTTTGTTGTGTTGTACATGGGTCTCTATGAGTCAGAACCAACTCAATGGCACTAAACAATAACAAGGAAGTATTTTTCCTACCCATTTGGTTAATGTCTCTAGAGCTATCCTGTCTAGTACAAGTAGCCCCTAGTCACATGTAGTTATTTCAATTAAAATCAACTAAAATTAAGTTAAATTAAAAATTAATTTCTCAGTTACACTAGCCTCATTCCAACCACTTTGGCTACTGGTTCCCATATTGGACAGCACAGATACACGACATTTCCATAACCACAGAGACCTGTGTTAAGCAGAACTGTTCCAGAAAGACTTGGTAAATACTGCCACAGAACTCAAGACATTTAGAATTAGAAGAGAACTCAAGGGTCATTTTGTTCAATCTTTTTATTTCCAGTTGAAAAACTATTTGCTGAAGCAGTTAAGGGACTGTTTAAGATCATAAAGTTTATAAACCCAGAGAGCTAGGACATAAACACATGCACCTTTATCCACTGTATGGACTGCTTTATCACACCAGCTTCTGTTAATGCACAATGGTGAGGACATGGTACTAACCATAGTTTTGGCCACAAATGTTTCTAAAGGGAGGGAACTAGCAGAGGGAAAGGGAAGTGAAGATTGGAGAAGATGGGATGGGGAGGAGGGTCAATGTGGAGGGATGAAGGGGGAAAGGCCAATCTCAATGTAGACAGCACAACTTCATGAGTATATTGGGAAAACAAGAGAATATAACACAAATAAGTATCAGAGTTTTACTACATACTAGCCATAAGGCTCCATAAACTTTGTGGGTTGATGAAAGTGTTGCTAGAAGTGAAGTAAAGGATGCATAATGGAAAAAGCCAATGCTGCATTATTCTATATCCTATCAACATTTACTAGTAAGGAGGGAGAAAAAAAAAAAAAGAAATCCAGAGAGGGATATACTAAGGTACAACCATTAGAATATTCAGCTCCAAAAGGCATAGGCTAGAGTCCATTACTCTTCTTGTGGAAACCAAATCAGTATTCAGATAAAGGAGAACACAAGGAACGATAGGGTACACTGTATGATGGGATGAATTGAGAGGGAGAGAATAAAATCAAGCCCCCAATTCTTCCTTAAAGGTTCAGGAATGGTTAAAGCTGTCTATGACCTCTGTGTTTTCTCTTTGGCACTATATGGCATTTTAATCATAACCTTTGTTCAGCATCTTGGAGGAATGGTTTATACCAAAAGCCTCAGTGGGGAGCTGAAGCCTGGAAGCATATTCTGAACTCTTCTGTTTGGTATTTTCATTGTGAATTTCTTTGGTTTGAAAAAATTACATCAAAAGCTTTGAACATTATTAACACCATAATTAACATTCATAATAGAACTTTCATATATTTGTTATTCTGCCATTGAAAACCCTATGAACAGCAGAGAAGCACTGACAATAGTGTTTCCCCTGTTGTAAGAGGGTCACTATGAGTCAGATACCGACTTGATGGCACCTAACAACAACAACAATATTTGTGATAAGCACTATGTCCATGTTATTCAGCCTTAACCTTTTCATTTGTATGTAATATTCTAAATCTCTTTAAAAATATTGTTGTTGTTAGATGCCATTGAATCAGTATCCAACTCATAGCGACCCTCACAGGGTTTTCAATGGCTGACTATTTGGGGATTGTCTTGAGAGTGGATTGCCAGGTCCTTCTCCCATTTTTGCGGTGCTGGGAATTGAACTCAGGACCTCAGAGACTGCAGTGCAGTGCTCTACCAACTGAGCTAAATCCCAGCCCTTAAAAATATTAGAACTTGTTTATTGTTCTTTTCCTCCTTTATTTTAAGTTTATTTTCCCAACTAACTTGTCAATCTTCACAATTTCAAACATGCTGAAGGCTTGTTACTGTAAGCGCATAGGGCTCACTGCTTGAGGGCTATCCCTGCATGTAGTTTGCAGCCTAGAAAAGGTAGGTGGATAATGACTCCAGGAACACCCAACAGCTTGTGACAGCTGGGAACTGGTATCAGATGCTACTAACTTCTTGCTCTGCAACTGGCACGGCTCTTTTTATTCTTTTTTCTTTTTTTATGGCTTAAATTTATTCATTTATTTAATTACTTTAATTTTACATATTGGTCTACATCCATACCACACTGGCATATGATCTCTTTAGATCTCAGAAGCTTAGCGGGGTTAGGCCTGGTTAATTCTTGGATGGGAGACTGCCTGGGAATATTAGGTGCTGTAAGGCTTGGGAGACAGACCTGGCAGCTCACTTTCAAAACAATCAGCCATTGAAAACCCTGTGAATAGCAGATAGGCACAATTCTTAAGGGATGTTTTGCCTCTAAGGGAACCTACAATGAATCATGCCCTTGGATGCAGGGAAGATTGTGACTTGCTTCTATCCAAAAATGCAGCAAATGTGATGAGATCCTTATTCCTGTGTTTATAAGACATCTTAGAAGACTGCAGTGAGTGATTCTCCTGCTCGCCTTGGAGAAGTGAGCTCTCCTGTTGTAAGAGGGCCATGTGGCAAGGAACTGGGGTCATCTCTAGGAACTGAGGACTTCAGTCCTAGAGCCACAAGGAACTGAACTGTCCCATCAATGATGGGAACTTGAAGAGGACCCCAAGCTCCAGAAAGAAATGCTGTCTGCCTGACATTTGGTGAAGTCTTGTGAGAGCCTGAGCTGAGGACCCAGGTGAACTTGGGCCCAGACATGACTCATAGAAATGTGAGATAATAAATATGCATCGTCATCAGATGGTGAATGTGTGGCAATTTGTTACACAACAATAGAAAATGTCCTGGAAGTTACCAGTGGGACTGAGTCCCAATTGCTCCTGGGGGTAACTTGCTCACTACTGTACCCTAAGTTTTATTCTACTTTCTTCCCCACTTCCTTATTCTTTTACTGTTGCTTCCTGGAATGTTCTTTTCAAGTACTTGCACTCAAACACTTCTTTCAGGATCAGCTTCTGGGAGAACCCAACCTGAGACTTTAGCATTATAGTAAACAGTTTTTTAGAAAACAGCTTTATGAAGATATAATTCACATATGAGAGGGGGAAGTGGGAGGGAAGAGGGAGAGAGAGAGAGAGAGAGAGAGAGAGAGAGAGAGAGAGAGAGAGAGAGAAACACCGTCAGGCAAATATTACCACAATTAAATTTAGAACACTAGCACTCTAAAAAGAAATTATATACACATTTTTAGTCACGATCCATTCCCTCCACTATACTTCCTTTTAGCCTTGGAAACCTTAATTTACTTTCTGTCTTGGCATGTTTGCCTGTTATAGATATTTCCTATAAGTGGAATCATAAAATATGTGATCTCATGTGACTGACTTTAACTTAGCATAATTTTTTCAAGTTTCATCAGTGGTGTGGTTTGCATCAATACTTTCTTTCTTTCTTTCTTTCTTTTTTTTTTTTTGTGATACTGGGGGTTGAACCTAGGGCCTTGAGCCTGCATGCTCTGCAAGTGCTGGACCACTGAGCTGCACTCTCAGCCCATTTTTTAACTTTTCTGAGACAGGGTCTCTTTAAGTTACGCAGACTGCCACTGGTCTCAAACTTGTGATCCACCTGCCTCCACCTCCCGAGCCGCTGGGATTACAGGCGTGGCCACCACGCCCGGCAATACTTTATTTCTTTTTATTGCTTAATATGACATTACATAGATACATCATATTTATTTATCCATTCACCCATTGATGAGCATTAACTCTTATGAATAATATTGCTCTAAATATTTGCATATAAGCTTTTGTGTGGACATGTTTTCATTTCTCTTAGGTATATACCTAGGAGTGAAATTTCTGGGTCCTGGGGCTGGGATTTAGCTCAGTTGGTAGAATACTGCTCTACACTCTCTGAGGCCATGGGTTCGATCCCCAGAACTGCAAAAATTGGAGAAGGATGTGGCAATTCTCTCCCGAACCAATCCTGAAACAATCAGCCATCAAAAACCCAGTGAATAGCAGAAAAACACTGACATAGTGTCGGGCATGACACAGTGTTGGAAAGTATTTTGTTCTGTTGTATATAGGTTCGCTATGAGTCAGACCAAACTTGACAGCACCTAACAACAAATTAGATATGGTTCGGTTTCTCATTGTGGTTTTGATTTGTATTTCTGTGATGACAAATGATGTTGAATATCTTTTCTTGTGCTTATTGGCTATTTGCACATCTTCTTTAAAGAAGTGTTTATTCCAATCCTTGCCTATGTTTAAAGTGAATATTTGTCATTTTATTTTTGAGTTAGAAGTGTCCTTTATGTATTTAAGATGTGAGTTTCTTATCATACACATGATTTGCAAATACTTTCTTCCATCCTGTGGGTTATTTTTTTCATATCTTGATGATATCATTTGAAGGACAAGTTTTTAATTTTGAAGTCCACCTTATCTATAATATTTTTGTTCATTGCTTAGGCTTTTGGTGTCATAGCCAAGAAATCATTGTCCAATCCAGTGTCACAGAGATTTACTGTTATCTTTTAATAATTTATAGTTTTTGCTGTTACATTTAGATCTAAGATCTATTCTGAATTTAATTTGTGTAGGATATAAAAGCATTCAATTTCAGTATTTTTAAATGTATCTATCCAGTTGTCTCAGCTTCATTTGCTCAAGGCTACACTTTCTCCACTGGACTACCTTAAAACTCTTGCAAAAAATCAATTGACCACAAATTGATTTTGGCCTCTCAATTCAGTTTCATGTTTCTATATGTCTAATCTTATGCTAATATCACACTATGTTGATCAGTATAGCTTTGTAGTAAGTTTTGAAACTACTATAACTTTTGTGGTTAAATATGAGACAGACATTATCTTCTTTTTCTTTTTCTTTTTTCTTTTCTTTTTTTTTTGTTTTGGTTCTCGGTAGTTGAACCCAGAGCCTCATGCGTGCTTTGCAAGTGCTCTACTACTGAGCTGCATCCAAGCCCGTTTTTTTTTTTTTTAAATCTTGAGACAGGTTCTCAGCAAATTACACAGGCTGCCTCTGTCCTCAAACCTGTGATCCTCCTGACTCTGCCTCCTGAGTTACTGGGATTACAGGCAGGAGCCACCATGCCTGTCTGAGTCTTCTTACTTGGTTCTTTTTCATGATTGTTTTTGTTTTTCTAGGGCCATACAAATTTCAGGGTCACTTTGTCAATTTCCGAAAAAAAGATAGCTGCAATTTTGATAATAAGTATGTTGAATATGATGATCACTTTGGGGAATATTGTCATACTACAACAGTATGACCCCCAATCCATAAGCATAAGTTGTCTTTCCAATTATTTATCCCTTTAATTTTTTTTAGTGAAGGATTTATAGTTTTCAGTACAGAAATATTTCACTTTGTTAATTTTTTCTGTTCTTTTTGATGCTATTAAAAGTGGAATTGATTTCTTAAATTTTAGATTGTGTATTGCTAGTGTAAAGAAATACAGTTGATTTTATATTTTTATCTTGTACCTAGCAAACGTTCTGAGATCATGTATTCATTCTAATAATGTTTTACTGAATTCCTAAGATTTTTTTTTACAAAGAAAATCATTTCCTCTGCAAATATAGTTTTACTACTTTCTTTTCAGTCTGGATACATTTTATTTCTTTTTCTTGCCTTCTTGCCTTGGCTAGAACTTCCAGTACAGATTTGAATAGAAGTTGTAAGAGAAGACATTTTACTCTTGTTCTTGACTTTTAGCAGGTATACACACACTTTTCCATTGAATATTTATTGAATATATTAACTATAAGGCTTTTATAGATCCCCTTTTTCATGGATTAGATTGTGTTCCCCCAAAAGATATGTTGAAATCCTAACCCCTGATAACTCTGAATGTGACCTCATTTTGTGATAAGGTCTTTGTGGATATAATTGAATGAAGATGAAATTATTAGTGTGGGCCTCAATCCAATATGACTGGTGTTCTTAAAAGAAGAGGAAAAGAATCACAGTGAAAGAAACACACCCATGTGTGGCCATGTGAAGAAAGAAGCAGAGATTTTATTTACATTGATTCAACAGAAGGAATATCTGTTGCTACCAGAGGTTAGAAGAGGCAAGGAAGAATCATCCTCATAGAAGCTTCAAAGGGAACATGTCCCCAACAACACTTTGATTTCAGACTTCTACTCTGTCACTCTGAGAGAATAAACTTTTGATGTTTGAAGATGTGTAATTTGTGGCACTTTGTTATGATAGTCTTAGAGAACTAATGTCTTCTTTATTAGGTTGAGGAACTTCTCTTATTTATTCAGATTTTCTGTTTCTTCTTGAGTCAGTTTTGGCAGTCCATGTACTTCAAGGAAATTGTCAATTTCATCTACATTATATAATTTTTTTGGCACAATATAATGGCTAATTTTATATGCCACATTGACTTGACTGAGGAAAGCCTACATAGCTGGCAAAAAATAGCTGGATGGGCCTATGAGGGTGTTTCTAGAAGAGATTAATATTTGAATCATAGACTGAGTGAATAGATTGCCCTCCTCAATATAGGTGGGCATTCAAACCATGGAAGACTTGGGTAGAGCAAAAAGTCAAAGGAAGGACAAATTTCCTCTTTACTTAAGTTGGGGCAGCCATCTTCTGCTCTTGGACATCAGTGCTCCTAGTTCTTAGGCCTTTGGGTTTCTACTGGAGCCACACCATTGGTTTGCTGGGACTCTGGCTAGCAAATGGCAGATTCTATAACTTCTCAGCCTCATAATTGGTAATTGCAGGACCCAATCCTTCACAATAAATCTTTGTATATATCTGTATACTCCTTTTGGTTGTATTTCTTTGGAAAATCCAGACACATAGAGTTCATAGTGGTATTGTTATTGTTGTTAGTTGTCATTTAGTTGGGTCCAACTCATAGTGACCCTCATGGGGTTTTCCATGTTTGATTGCCTCAGGATTGTTTTGGGAGTGGGTTGCCATGTCTTTCTCCCATTTTTGCCATACTGGGGATTGAACTCAGGACCTCAGAGACTGCAGTGTGGTACTCTACCAACTGAGCTTAACCCCAGCTAGAGTTCACAGTATTCTCCTATAATTCTTTTATCTTTATAAGTTCTGTAGCTATATCTCATTTTCATTCATGGATATATTCATTCAAATCTTGTCTTTTTTGTCTTGGTCAGTCCAGGTAGTTTTCAATATACTGAATTTTTAAAAGAATTAACTTTTGGTTTGTTGATTTTTCTTTTTTTTTTTCTCCATGTCAGTACCTTCCTCTAGCATTCATTTTTCCCCCTTTCTTCTGGTTGACTTAAATTTAATTTGCACTTCTTTTACCAATGTCTTACGATAAAAAGGCAGTTAATTTAAAATTTTAGCTCTTTGCAGAATTTACCTTCTAAATTCTGCTTTAGCTAGCTTCCATATGTTTTGTACATTGTGTTTTCACTCATATTAATCTCAAATCTCATTAAATATAGAAACTTTGCTTTAGCATCCCTGTTCCTCTCCTTTGTATTATTATTGTCATATATGATATCTAAGTTCAACAGAACAGTTTTATAAGTATTATTTTATGTAATCATATATTTTAAATCAATTGAAAGGCAGAAGAGATGTATTTATCCATATACGTCTTCCAGTGATTATTATTTCTTTGTATGGATTTGCATTCTCCTTTGGCATTATTTCCTTTCACAATGAATGACTTTCTTTTATGCCCCGAACAAAGTCTCTGTTTATTTTGAAATGTCTTTATTGCACCTTAATTTAAAATATAGGCTGGGATTTGGCTCAGTTGGTAGAGCACTGTGCTGCAGTCTCTGAGGTCCCGAGTTCGATTCCCAGCACCGCAAAAATGGGAGAAGGGCCTGGCAATCCACTCCCAAGGCAATCCTGAAACAGTCAGCCATTGGAAACCCTATGAGGGTTACTATAAGTTAGATACTGACTCGATGGCACCTAACAACAACAACAAATTTAAAATATATTTAAAAATCAATTTATTTTATTTTTAGAGCTATTTTAGGTTCGCAGAAAAATTTAACGGAAAGCAGAGAAAATTCCTATATAGTTTTTTTTCTCTCTCCCTGCCTCAAATTTCCTCAACTATTAACACTTTGTGTTGGTGTAGTACATTTGTTACAAGTTGTTGCTGTTGTTGTTAGGTGCCGTCGAGTCGGTATCCGACTCATAGCGACCCTCATAGGGTTTTCAATGGCTGACTGCTTCGGGATTGCCTTGGGAGTGGATTGCCAGGCCCTTCTCCCATTTTTGCGGTGCTGGGAATTGAACTTGGGACCTCAGAGACTGCAGCGCAGCACTCTACCAACTGAGCCAAATCCCAGCCCTTTGTTACAAGTGATGAAGCAATA
>VMDO01029066.1:0-23112 GCA_007922755.1 Pedetes capensis
TCCCGCTGCTGGCCACTGTGTAGCTCCTCTGAAGCCCAATCCCTAATTTCAGTGTACGCCTAGTTTCTTTCTTTATCTCTCAAACTAAATTATCTGTTTCTATTTATTCAATTTGTGTTTTAAACCCCTAATCGAGGCTTCTTATTGCTCCGGGACAGAAGGTGTGTGTTGTCTGTCCGCCATCTTGACTCCTCCTCCAAGAAAATAACTTTATTAAGACTAATAATATCTTCAACAGCTTCTCACTTCTGTGTTAGTAATGAGGATACACTTTCTGTTGTTGCTGTTGTTAGAGCCCATCGAGTTGGTTCTGACTCATAGTGACCCTATGTACAACAGAATGAAACATTCACCAACACTGTACCATACCTGGCACTATGTCTGTGCTTCTCTGCTATTCATAGGGTTTTCAATGGCTGTTTAGGGATTGTTTCAGGAGTAGGTTGCCACTCTTGTATGCTTTCTGTAGCAAAGAATAAAGAGTGACTTGTGAATTTGTAAATACTTGCTGCATTTTACATGATTTATTGATACATTTAATGAACATTTTCCCTGTGACATCTTCCAGAGCTACCTACATAAAATTTTTAGATTTAAAACCAAATTTCTATTTATATGATTTCATTTTTAGTCCATTCAAATATTTTCATATAATTTATCAGGAAAGAGGAAAGATGGGGCTTTGCACCATCACTTTTGTTAAAGTTTGGTATCCTTATTGTAACTTTCATGTAATGCAGACTTGGAAGATAAGGGACATGCAAAGGCCAATTCGATACTGAAAGTAGCTGGAGATTTATTAGTGAAGATGATATAGTCAAATGATAGGTTTTTTTGTTAGAAACTTTGTTAGAACAGATTGTTGTTGTTAGATGCTGCTAAATTGGGTCTGATTCATAACAACCCTCATGGGGTTTTCACTGGATGATTGTTTCAGGATTGCTTTGGGAGTGGATTGCCATGTCCTTCTTCCATTGTTAGGACAGGTAGCAAATTTAGAAGACTTAGGATATGGCATTTTAGCCCCATGTTGCCATCATTGTGCTGCTTCTCACCTTTTCATCTAACTGATCTACTCTTGACTTTCTCCTTGAATAACTTGTACATTCCTATTAACATATGATCTCTATTCTTCTCATTCTGGGATCTAGGTAACATAGTCCTCTGTTCTGCCCAGTTAGATCATGTAGGTCAGGGTTCAGAGAGAATTTACTACTTCCTTTTTTTCTATCCTGGGGATTGAACTCAGGTCCTTATGCATGTTAGACTAGTGATCTACCACTGAGCTGCACCTCCAGTCCCTCTATTTTATTATTTTGTGACAAGCTCTTGCTAAGTTGCATAGGCTGCCTCTTGCCTGGAACTCATGATCCTTCTGCCTCATCCTCCTCAGTGGCTTGGATTACAGGCATATGTCATTGTGCCCAGGTGACCACTTCCTCTTAAGTTTCTGTAAGCTTCTGGAGAGACTGGAATTTATCCTAGTCCTTTTAAACCCAGTGTGAATTTTTATTTAAAAACTTGGTCCTTGCTAAGGTCATGATTGTGCCAATTACTCTTATCTGATCATCACATATCACAAATACGTATTGAAATGTTGCATTGTGCCCCTGTCCTCAAATATGTACAATTATTAGGTGTCAAAAAAACATGGAAATTTTGACACATAAAGATTTGTTAATTGAAGTATCATTGTATATGGTTAGAATTTGTAAACTTAGAAGACATTATCAGGCATTACTCTTCTTTAGAAAAACATCACATTTTAATGAAACCATTGCTATTTCTTTATTTACATGGTCAAGTATAGAGGTGCCAGGGTTAAAATGGTGGGAGATCACAGGATATTTCATATTCCTGTCACGTTTTGAATCTATAAAATGAAGAACAAAAGACCCCAAAAGTTACCATGTTTCTTGTGGTGTGCAGGAAAACAGATGGAACTGGAGGCCATCACGTTAAGTGAAATAAGTCAGATTCAAAGATGCATACCATATGTTATCTCTTGTTAGTAGAATCTGGGTAGGATAAAAAGGGCTAGGGATATAGCCCATTGGTAGAGTGCTTGCCTAGTATGTACTACGTCTTGGGTTATATCCCCAGCACTTGAAAACAAAATAAAAAAGATGAAAGGAGAAGAGGGACTATTTGGGAAGAAGAAAAATCTGGGGGAGAAGGGAAAAGGGAAAAGAGAGAGGAATAGGGGAGTGAATATGATTAAAGTACATTATATAAATGTATGGAAATGTGATAATGAGCCCTATTACTTTGTACAATTAGCTCCTTGGAAACGAGGGTGGCTAAACTGCATTTTATGTATTTTGGACATGTTCGCAGAAGGGACCAAAATCCCTGGAGAAGGACATCATGTTTGGTAGAGTGGTGGGTCAATGAAGAAAAGAAAGACCCACAACTAGATGGATTGACAAAGTGGATGCAACAGTGTGCTTAAACTTGCAAAAGATCATGTGCACAGTGTCTAGTAATGTTTTGCTCTGTTGTACATAGAATTGCTATGAGTTGGACTTGACTTGATGGCACTTAACAACAACAACTACTACAATAAAAAAGAAAGTAATAGGAAGAAGTTACTATGTTTCTGACATAAGATAGAACAATTCCTATCAGTCAGTTTGAAAATCAAGCCAATCTGTTTTGGTGGGTAATCCCATAATGTTACCATTCTAATGATTTGTACCTGGTAGTAATAATGGAAAGGGAGCCATGATCTATGACCCTTGCATAGCAGGGAATTTTTCAGTTGAAAAAATAAATGTGGAATTTATCTTCTGTTAGTATTAAAGATAACTAAGGTAGAAACTGTAGAGTAACAATGCAGGCAAAAGAAATGCAGGTATGAGGATGGATTCTGAGGTCAGAACAGGAATTGAGTCCTCCTCCTCCTAATTGTGTGACCTTTGACAGGATACTTAGTTTCCCTGGATCTCAGTATCCTTAAGAATTATTTAGTTTTCATGCATATTCAATGTCACTTTATGCTTAGATTGAGGTTTATTAGCATTCTTGGCTTCATGTCTTGGCCTTTATTATTTTTTATGGAGGTACATTGAGTTTCCTAATTGGTATGTGTGGAAGAGAAGCATGGTGTTTATAGGCCAACTTACTCTCTTTGCTTTTCTCTTGAGAGACAGGTTGCCTTCCAGGAACACGTGCTTCTTCTCTATTCTTTCATGCCATAGGGGTCCCAGGTGGCAAGAAAAGCCTGCAATGATCCAGTGCTGCCTGGAACTGGTTGTAATTCTCATGCATCCAATTTTGGGTGTTGAGTCTGTCTAAATCTGTTGGTCAGTATCATTAAACATATCTGTCCATGTATATAAGCCAATAATCACCAATTTATTTAAAATTGTTTCATTATTAAAGGCAAAATTTCATTCTCCATAAGCTAATCTCTGTGGTTTTAGTTCTCAATTAGATCAGAACGAAGGCAAGGGGAAAATACACTCTTTCCTGGAAACTGTCAGTGAATCCAAGAAGTTGTCCTAAGAGATAAACTATGTAATATAAGCAAAATCCTAGTAAAGTACTCTGCATAGAGAAAGTAGTTAGTAAATGAATTTTCTTAATCATATAGTTAGTAATAGTCATGCAGTATCCTTTCATTAATCTTAATTGTGAACATTGCAACTCTCTTTTGGATCAAACATCAATGAAACAGAATGTATCATTCTATTAATCTCAGATATATTTGAGTCTATATATGTTTTGAAAAGACCAAAAAACAAAAGTTTGAGGGAAAATTAAGACATGAGATTAAAAGGATTTAATCTTTAAACCCTAATGCTTTAAAATTACCACTTTTTTTAAATCTAGAACAGTCTGAAACACTTGGTAGCATACCTTACTACTACAGATGTAGAAACTGAGGCCAAAAGGATTTAAAGAATTTCCTTATATTCATACCACAAGATAGGAATTACAATTCAAATCTTTTCATTGTACTATGGAGATAAGAAAGTGACCATAAATCACATTCCATTAAAAGTTATTGTTACTTTTATTGTTGTTATTAGGAGGCTACTAAAAATCTTAAGTTTTAAACTTCTTGGTACTGATTGTCTTAAAATAAGTTTGAAAATATTGATCTAAATGAGCATTTAGTTCTGATCTGAGGTTTCCCATTATTCCAAACAAGGAGATCTGTGGTGATGAATATCATAAAAACACATCTTGGTAATGGTAATCATTGACATTTACAGTCTTGGGATCTGAATAGTCTTAGTATTGATCCATCATCTCCTTTAACACATAGGTCATTCATAATTACCAAGAAGTCATACTGTGAGAATTGTGACTTTTAGTTTTCCACTGTGATGTTGGCCCAACTTTTCTTCTGGCTTAGCTGTCTCTAGCTTCATGACCTTTAATTGTGAATGTAAGACCCTTAAAAATCTCTGCTCTCCTCAACTAAACTAATTACCAGCTTAAAAAGAAAAGCACACCAACAACCCCTACTCCTTATGGGGATCAGCAGCACTAGGCAAAATGTACTCCAAATCCAGTGAGATGATGCTGAAGGTTTCACTGCAGTCCTATATCAAACATTGCTCAACAGGCAAGCTGAAATGACAATAAAAGGTGGTAAGACTGACATTTTCAAACTCACTGGTATTTTTGAAAACTGCTTTCCTGCCATTTATTTCTCAGCAGACAGAAACACAGACGTATCCTTGTGCCTTTAATACATATTTGAGGGACAATACCTGGTTACTTATATTTAGTTTGTTTTTTCTTCAAATTTGAGACCAGGAGTGTTTTTATTTCCAAATTGATTATTTTTGGTACAAATGGATCTAAATCTGTAGGCATTAATACCCACATTCATTACAAATCACACTGTCTCACTGAGCTGAAAAAGGCTAGGTTAACACTGTATTCTTTGTTCATTATGGCTAAGTATCAGAAATGGTAGACCGTTGAGCTATGAAACTTGGCAAACTTTGCCATATTTCTGAAACAAAATACCCAGATATTTAAACATTTCCAGACTGACAAGACTTTAGACAAGGAGAAAAATTAATTCTCTGTGAAGCCAAGTCAAGCCGCAAGGTAGGTTAACCTTTCTTCTTGAGGAGGGCAGAAAGAAAAAAATCAAAATATTAAATGTCATGCTTATTACTTGTGAGTAATTGTTACATCCTGTCTTTATAAAAGAGCAAAAAGATGAGATCCTGTTTCAGTGACCCTCATGCTAACATGTAGTTTTGAATTGTAAGGCTATTTCTACATCTAGGCAGATAGCCCAGAACAACACTGCTTTGCTAAATTAGAAACAAAGAATTCTATTTGAACAAGAAATTCTGTGTAAAAGATACATTCATACACTTTTGCTTTCAGCACAAAATCTGTACTTACAGGCATACAAAGCTTGCAAATTGAAAGGGATATGTGAAAATATCTAGGTCCCTCTTCTCATTTTTCTAGATTAGGAAATTAAGACACAAGTAGGGAGAGGGTTTTGCCCAAGCAGTCAGTGGCAGGAATAGGATTAAAATCCAGGATTTTTCATTTTACTTCAGTAATCTCTTCACTAAATGTATGTTGTCTCTCTTTCCCTTCAAAACTTGTTGGGAATGTGGGTTTGAGGGCTAAAGCACATAAATTGGGTTCCTTCTTCTGTTCCCTTGCTGATATGTAATTTAGGGCCAATTACTTAAACTATGATTCTCATTTTCTCATTGTAATATGGGTATACTAATAGTGTTTATTTCATTAGATTGTTATGGGCATTCAATATATCAAATAACGTAAAGCACTTAGTGCTGTCAAAACTGTCTGCTAGTGTTTTATTATTATTATGCTATTCAGATAAGTACTTACAGCCATACCATTCTGGTGTCCAATCTCATCATGTCTTGGAAGGTAAGCAGGGTCAGGACTGGTTAGTCCTTGGATGGGAGACTACCTGGGAATACTAAGTGCTGTTTGCTTGGGTAAGGACTCAGTAGACCACTCCCAAAACAATCAGCCATAGAAAACTCTATGAATAGCAGAGAAGCACTGACAGTAGTACCAGGTACAGCACTGTGTCGGTGAGTGTTTTGTATGTTGTACATATGGTTGCTATGAGTCGGAACCGATTCGACAACACCTAACAACAACAACAATAATAATTCAGATAATTGGTTTAATGAAGGTAGCTTTTTAACAAAATACATAAGAAGAATATGTGATATTGGGGAATAGTGAAGAGAGAAATAACCAGTGGAAATTGCAACAAAAGAGCTAAAGGAAAAGCACCACTATGTTGGTAGATCTCCATGATCTAAAGCCTTAGTCTGGTCTCACAAGATATAACTGATGTCAGAAATGGAGTATTACCACAGCTCTCAAACTAATTATGCTTGCTTAATATTTCTCACACAATCTTAAATAATGCATTTTTATTATCACAGAGCAGTCCACACTCGTATATATGCCAATATCACTTGTAACCCAGAGACCTAGACCAGTGCTATTAATCTATGAGCTGTTTATTACCTGTCTACAATGAGCTGTGGAGCTTCCACCATTGTGTTAGTAAACATACTTTTTAGCTATGTAAACATAGATATGGATAGATATATTGGATGTATATAAATATATTAGGTACATATTTACTATATGTTACATAAATGAGATATATTTGCAGCCATAGCACTCTAATATCCTATCCCGCCTCCTTTCAGCAGCTAAGCAGGGTTGGGTCTGGTTAGTCCTTGGATGGGAGACTGGCTGGGAACACGAGGTGCTGCAGGCTAGGGAGAAGGACCTGGCAATCCATTCCTGAAACAGTCCACCTTTGAAAACCGTATGAATAGCAGAGAACCGCTGACATGGTGCCGCGCATGGCACAGTGTTAGACAATGTTTTGTTCTGTTGTACATAGGGTTGATATGAGCTGGACCCAACTCAATGGCACCTAACAACAAAAAAATATAAAATTGTGTATACATATAAATTGTTGTTGTTGTTAGGTGCCAGCAAGTCGGTATCCAACTCATAGCAACCCTCACAGGGTTTTCAATGGCTGACTGTTTTGGGATTGCCTTGGGAGTGGACTGCCAGGCCCTTCTCCCATTTCTGTGGTGCTGGGAATTGAACTCGGGACCTCAGAGACTGCAGCACAGTGCTCTACCCACCAAGCTAAATCCCAGCCCATACACATATATATGACATGATATTTATATGAATATATATATATATATATATATATATATATATATATATATCACATCTACATTAGGAAAGAAGACTTTTGTTGTGATGAAAGTGGATCTTTCATTCACATTTTGGCACATTCTCCTAATTTCTAGGTGGGTTGGTAAAAAGTTCAACTGGTACTAATCTCTGAACTAGTATTGGCCCTCAGACCACACTTTGATCATCATTGACATATACCTTGATCTTTAGGTTATTCTAGCAATACAGTCCTTTAATTTATTGGTTCTTTCTGAAAGATTTTGTTCCCACTTAGCCTTCTAGAATTGCAGTCATGGGTAAAAAAGAATATTATAATATAGAAAAATTGGTGACTTCCCTGATAGATCCATTCTTATATGATTTGTGGGACACCATCAATATAACTCAATCTTTTTGGAAATTTACATTGGCTTGCCTTCTCACTTAATAATGGCAGTATAGCTTTTCAAGGAAACAAATATATAAAATTTTCGTTATTGCTATATTAATGTTTAAGTATTTTCACTAGTACTTGTATTTCAATATCTGTGTGATATTAGGTGGCATTTTTTATGAATGGCAATTAAAGCAAGTGAAATTGATAGCATGTGACCAGGAGAATAAGGATGACTTTGTTGCTATTTCTGCATAGGTTTGTGTGTCCCCTGTTTATCTCCTACCTTTTCTTAAGGAACTGTGGTGGATAGTACTGATCTGAATCACCACATTGCAGGCTCCTAAAAACAGCAACAACACATTACATGTGCTATGGTTTGAATAAGTGTCCCTCAGAGGTATATATGTGAAGTCTTGATTTCTAAGAATGACAGTATTAGAAGGTGGTAGAACCTTCAAGATACAGGATCTTATGTCACTGGGGATATGCCCTTAAAGGAGATTGTGGGAACCCAACCTGTTCCTCTTCCCTTTTGCTTCCTGGCCATGATGAGAGCAGTTTACTCTGTTGCATGCTCCTACCATGATGTGGCACAGGTCCCAAAAAACAGTCCAAATCAAACATGGCCTAAAACCTCCAAAACTGAGAGCCAAAATAAAAACTTTCTTTCTATACATTAATTATATCAATTATTTCAACATGGAAACGAGAAACTAACACAATAGGGATGTTTAAAACAACACCTGGACAAGCACCTTATAGTTTTACTAGCACCCAATTAATGGGAGTTATCTGCCTTTCTCCTTACCTTCCTGTATAATCTAGGAGGAAAATAAATCTAATCTTAAAACCTGTTTTTCACAATCTCCTTCAGAAATGGTCAGGATCCTAAGAAGCCTTCAAGTATATATCCCTTCCCTTTGTCTCAGAGATCCTTTCTCCTTGGCTTTATTTCAAAGATTTACCTTCAAATTTACTTAACTTTGGGTGCAAATGCCTTGTTCCATTATTAAATCCATGGTATCTATTCCTGGTTTGTACTTTTCGCATTGAAACAAGTGTGATGGCAGAAATTCATTCTGGACCAGAGTCTTTCTAAGTACCGAAGAAGGAAGCATTATTATTGACCTTCAGCACATAACCCTGTTCCTCCCAATAACTAATAGCACTTGTCCAAACCATCAATTTACAGATATCTTTTATTTTTCCTTTTGTTTGGAACAATTATTATTGCTCTTAAACCCAGTGAAAGCAAAAAGATCAAATAGTATTGGCTCTTTAGGAGGTAAGACTCTGGGACCTGAAAGAAGAAAGTATCGTGTGGAAATCATTAATAATATTTGCCAAATATTTCAGTTCTGTCCTCCTTCTGGGCTCAGGCTGGGGTTGTATTTTCTGGACTCTTGAGATTGGGTAGGACTGTGTGTCCTATGTTGACCCATAGATTAAAAGTAGCAGTGACCTGTGTTACTTCTGGCTGAGCACTGAATTCATGTATCAATTAGAGCTCATTTTCTGTTTGTGTGAGGACAAGCAGTTTTAGCAAGTGGCTATTTGTATATCCTGGGTTCTAATAAAATATAATATGGAACAGAGTTCCATGGTACCCATGATGAATATGCAGCATGAGCAAGTGTTGGGGAAGGCTGAACTTGAACCCATGACCCTCTGCATTGTGTGTTGCAACTGGGTGCCCCAACACTGCACCCTGCGAGAGACTGAAGCTGGAGAACAGAATGTCACATACAAGAGTAAAAACAAGGGAGGTTTATTTACAAGGATAGGGAAAGGTAGATAGTTGGGACAGGGAAGGGAGATGGGGGAGGAAGGCGCTCAGCTGTAATCCCTGCCACTGGGTCAGGGACTCCCAGGTGTCATTGGTCCTCTGGTCTACAGTTTTTGCTGCTTTGGAGGCCCTGAGCCTGGCTCTTGGAGGCTTGCCTCTTGAAGCACTCGATCCGTTGGTTGAGGAGATGAAGGAGAAGATCCAGTGGACACAGGCAGGCAGGCAGAGGCAAGTATGGAAGCAGGTCGGATGCAGGATACAGGCAGGCTAAGGATAGGCTGAAGACTAGGTGGGTCAGGCAAGTGCAGGCCTCTCGTCCTTATGGGACCAGAGGACAGAGTGAGCCCTCCTTTGGTGGTGTTCAGGTGGAGCTGTTGGACTCTGGGGTCAGGGGTTTCTATCCCCTTAAGCCAAATGTCATCCAACTGTTACGGAATGACAGCTGGCCAATCAGGAAAAGGCTTGTGGGTGATGCAAGGGGAAGGTCTTAACCAATGAGGAGGCAGATGGGACTTAGCTACTTAGTTTTTTGAGCTATTGAGATTTAGGGTTTCGTCACTGAAGCATAATTTAAACCCATCCTGACTAAAATAGCCTCATTTATGTATCACTTCTAGAACCATCTCCACTACCTATCTTTGCTAGTAAATTTAAGTTAAACTAAGCATCTGTTTTCTATTAATAATATAGCATGGTCAAAGGTAAAAGGTATCACTGAGAGTTTGGTATTTTGGAAGTTTGGATGTGATGTAGAAATTTTGTTAGGCTCTGAAGTTTGTTAAATGGAATTCTACCTAACATAGCTTTCACTTAGAAATATATCTGACAGGTAAATCTGTGCCTTGTAAGCTCTGGAGCAATCAACATGAAAAAAAAAGAATGTTGGTAGTCTTAACACTAATCATATCAATAATTAGTTTAACTTTACATGAACTAAGCATTCCATATAAAAGGCAGAGATTTATCAGATTGGACTAAAGAAAAATAAGACCCAAGTAGGTGCTATCTTTAGGAGATATACTTCAAATTTAAAGCCATAGATAACCTAAAAGTAAAAAGATGAAGAAGTTAAATTATATAAACAATAGGCTTTAAAATGTGTCTGAGAAGGATCCACAAATTCTAATGGGTAAAAATACTAGTAGTTTAAATGAAAGACTGAAAAAGATAATTCATGGAAAACACAAGCTTTAATCATTTTCAGATATTAAAGCATTCTTTTATATATTTGCTCTTTAAATGCAGTTGTTTTTTCATCTTGAAAAGGTCTTGGAGGCCTTTGAGAAGAAATGATTACCTAGAAGAACTTCATAAGATAACTATACTTATACCTTAAATGGAACATGAAAATCATCTAATCCAGTATTTCTAAATGAAGTAGAAATGCCACTGATGTTATGTGGAAAGCTTTTGGGTGGTATTTTTTAAAAAATGATAGTTATGAAATTAATAAAATTCATTAGAAAACACTCTAACTAGTTCAACACACTCATGATTTCACCACTACTATTAACTATTGGGTGGGACTACAGGCATACTTCCTTGGTGTCCGGTCACATAAGATCTCAGAGCTAAGAAGAGTCAGACCTGGTTAGTACTTTGAAGGGAGACCACCTGGAAATACTGGGTGTGGTAGTCTTGGGAGAAGGTCCCAGCAGCCCACTTTCAAAACAATCAGCCATTGAAAACCCTATGAACAGCAGAGAAGCATTGACATATTGTCTAACATGGCACAGTGTCGGGGAGTGTTTCATCTGTTGTACATAGATTTGCTATGAGTGAGACTCAACGGGAAGACACCTAACAACAACATTTACTACAGAACACAATGATTAAGCAAAGCAGTAATGTTTTAATTTAAAGAAAGTTTAAAGTAATTCTTTTATTAATGCTCAAGGTTTTCACTTAAACATTTTTATGTTTACTGTCTCCTACTGGAAATCAAACTACATGAAGTAAAGAAATATTTCATTATGTCCACAAATCTTTGTCCTCAGAATTTAGAATGGTTAATTGTTTATATTGTTGTTAGGTGCTGTTGAGTCAGGCATGACTCATAGCGAACCTATGTGCAACAGAACAAAACACTCCCCAATTCTGTGCCAGGCACATAATTTTAATTATGTTTAAGCCCATTGATATAGACACTGTGTCAATCCATCTAGTTGAGGGTCTTCCTTTTTCCATTGACCTGCCACTTTGCCAAACATGATGTTCTTCTAGGGATTGGTTCCTCCTGATTACATTTCCAAAATATATAAGACATGGTCTATCCATCCTTGCTTCCAAGAACACTGTGGTTACACTTCTTCTACAACAGATCTGTTGGTTCTTTTGGCAGTCAATGGTATATTCAATATTTGTCACCAGCACCATAATTCAAAAGCATCAGTTCTTCTTCTGTCTCCCTTATTCAGTGTCCAGCATTGACAATCATATGATGTGACTGAAAATACCATGGCATGAGTCAGGTGCACCTTCATCTTCAAGTCTTCAATGTGACATCTTTACTTTTCAACACTTTAAAGAGGCCTTTTGCAACAGCTTTTCCCAATGCAATGCATCTTTTTATTTCTTGACTGCTGCTTTCATGGGTGTTGGTTGTAGAACCAAGTAAAGCAAAACCTTGGGCAACTTGAATCGTTTCTCTATTTATCATTAAGTTCCTTACTGACCCAGTTATAAGGATTTTTGTTTTGTTGCAGTTGAGGTGCAATGCATAGTGAAGGCTGTGTTCTTTGATCTCTTTCAGTAAATGCTTCTAATCCTCTTCACTTTCCCAGGCAGAGTTGTGTCATCTGTACATCACAGGTGGATAATGAGTCTTCCACAGATCATAATGCTGCGTTCTTCTTCATAAAATCCAGCTTCTCAGATTATTTGCTCAACATAGAGATCAAAGCTGGGATTTAGCTCAGTTGGTAGAGTGCTGCTCTGCAGTCTCTGAGGTCCCAAGTTCAGTTCCAACCACTGCAAAAGTGGAAGAAGGATGTAGCAATCCATTCCTGAGGCAATTGTGAAACAATTAGCCATGGAAAACCCTATGAGGGTCACTATGAGTCGGACATGACTCAATGGCACCTAACAACAACAATAAAGAGATTGAAGAGATAATGGTAAAAGGATACAGCCCTGACAAAAATGGAAGAAGGATGTAGCAATCCACTCCAGAGGCAATTGTGAAACAATCAGCCATGGAAAACCCTATGAGGGTCACTATGAGTCGGACATGACTCGATGGCACCTAACAACAACAATATAGAGATTGAAGAGATAATGGTGAAAGGATACAGCCCTGACACACACTTTTCTCTCCTTCTTTGTTCTGGTTGAACAACTGCTTCATGGTCCATGTACAGATTCCTCATGAGTACAATTAAGTGCTCTGGTATTACCAGTCTTTGCAGTGTTATCCATAATTTATTATGATCCATGCAGTCAAATGCCTTTGCATAGTCAGCACAACATTGATAGACATCTTTCTGATATTCTCTGCTTTTGGTTAATGTCCATCTGACATCAGCAATGATGTCCCTGGTTGGACACCATCTTCTGAATTCGGGTGGATTTTCTGGAACTTCCTTGTCTATATACTGTTACAGCTGCTTTGGAATAATTTGTAACAAAATTTTGCTTGCATGTGATATTAATGATATCATTTGATAGTTTCCACATTCAGTTGGGTCTCTTTTCTTGGGAATAGGCACAATATGGATCTGTTCTAGTCAGTTAACCAGGTAGCGGTTTTCCAAATCTCTTGGCAAAAACAAGGCAGTCCAATGCTGCATCTGCTTGATGAAACATCTCAATTGGTATTTCATCAATTCATGAAGCTTTGTGTTCAAAGCAGCTTCTACTTTGTCCTTCAGTACCATTGGTTCCTGATGACTTGTAACCTCATGAAATGGTTGGTCATCCACCAATTCTTTTTGGTATGATGACTCTTTGTATTCCTTCCATCTTTTGATGTTTCCTGCATGACTTAATATTTTCCCTGTAGAATTCTTCACCATTGCCATTTGAGGCTAGAATTTTATCTTCAGTTACTTAAGTTTGATTGAAACAGAGCAAGCTCTTCCCTTTTGTTTTTCTATCTCCAGCTCTGTACACAAGACATTATAATATTTGATTTTGTCATCTTGAGCTACCTTTTGAAATCTTCTGTTAAGTTCCTTCATCATGTTTTCCTTTTATTTTAGCTGCTTGACATTCAAGGGCAAGTTTCAGAGTCTCTTTTGGTATACAATTTTGTCTTTTCGTTATTCTTGTTTTTAAATAACCTTTTGCTTTCCTCATGAATGGAGTCTTTGGTGTTATACCACAACTTGTATGGTCTTCAACCATTAGTGTCTAATGTATCAAACCTATTCTTTAGGTGGTCTCTGAACTCAGGTGGGATATACTCAACCTCATACCTTGGTTTTCATGCACTTGTAATTTTTTTCAGTTTCAGTTCGAACCTGCATATGCGCAGTTGATGGTCTTATCCACTGTTAGCACCTAGTCTTCTTCTGACTCTTGATATTGAGCATTTCCATTGTCTCTTTCCACCAATGTAGTCCTTTAGGGTCTTATATGTTCCATCTGGTGAATTCCATTTGTATAGTCACCATTTATGTTGGTAAAAAATGTATTTGCAATGTCATTGGTCTCACAAAATTCAGTCTCCAGCATTGTTTTTGTCACCAAGGCATATTTTCCAACTACTAAACCTTCTTCTTTGTATCTAACTTTTGCATTCCACTCACCAGTAATTATTGGTCCATCTTGATTGCATGTTTGATTTATTTTGAACTTCAGAAGCTGGTAAAAATCTTCCCTATCTTCATTTGTAGCCTTAGTGTTGGGGAGCATAAATTTGAATAATACTCATATTAACGGGCCTTCCTTATAGGTGTATGGATATTATTATATCACTGACAGCACTGTACTTCAGTACTGATCTTGTGATGTCTTTATTGATGATGAATGCAACCCTATTTTTCTTTATCATTCCTAGCATAATAGACCATATCATTATCTGATTCAAATTGTCCCATGCCGGTCCATTTTAGTTCACAGATGCTTAGAATGTCAATGTTTTTGTGCTCCATTTATCTTTTGACCATTTCTAATTTTCCTAGATTCATACTAGATACATTCCACTTTCCAAATATTAATGGATGTTTGCTATTATTTCTCCTCATTTTGAGTTGTGCCACATCAGCGGATGGAGGTCCCTGGGGCTTTACTCCATTTCCATCATTAAGGTAGACTCTTCTTTGAGGAAGCAACTCTTCTCCAGTTGTCCTTTGTGTGCTTTCTAACTTAGTGAGGGAGGGCTCATTTTCCAGCAGTGTATCTAACAGTGTTTCTCTGCTATTCACAGGGTTTTCAATGGCTAATTGTTTTTGGGAGTGGTCTACCACATCCTTCTCCCTAGTCTGTCTTAGCCTGGAAGCTCAGTTGAAATCTATCCACCATGGGTGACCATACTGGTATCTGAAATACTGGTAACCTACCTTTCATCATCATAGCAACATGCAAGTGTCCACAGTACAGCAAAGTGATAGACAGGTTGGGATCATTACCTATAGAAAGTACAAATTTATTGTTTGTTGGTTGACTGAATTTAAAGGATGAAGAAGATACAATAACCCTAGGAAAATGGTCATAGATTTTGGCATATACCCATATCATTAATTCAGCAGAACTAGCCATTCATTTATTCATTGAACAAACATTTGTATATTATCTACCATATGGCAGACATTGTCTTTTTATGAAGGATATAATGGTAGTTGAGGTAACACATTATGTGTGCTTTCACAGAACTTGTTTTCTTTGTAAAACAACCAGAACCTGATTAGCAAATATGATCAAGCGTGTAAGTGCTATGTTAGAGATAAGTAAATATTCCATGGAGGCTTGTAAGGGGAATACTTCACATAGACTTAAGGACAAGGAAAATACAAGCTACACCTAAAAGATAAATGGCAATTAGTAGAAAACAGATGATTAATTACTATTGCAGTAAGAACCCATAGCCAACCCTAGAAAAAAAGACCACATAGATAAAATGACTTCCTTGCTTCCACCTTTATCTTATGAGTGTCTCAGATAGATTTCTCTCTTATGTTCTGATTCCAAAGGGCTTTGCTCTCAACTGAACTCCACTACAGTAGTAGCTGTTTGAGGTTTAAGGCATATTTTACTTCAGAGAGAGTCTAAGAATGTCTACAATTACTCAATCTTTGTGTTCTTTTCTCAATTGTAAAAGATAAGCTGGCATACTTAAATGATAACTTATATTGGTATTATTGTTTAGAGATCAGGTTGGCAAAACTACAGTCTACTGGCCAGGCACTTATTATTATAAATAAAATTTTATTGACACATAGCCATGCTTATCCATTTACATATTGTCTGTGGCTGCTTTTGCTTTTGTGGCTGAGCTGAGTAGTTGCAACAGACAAGAAGAATTAATTTCAACAGACCTAATGTACAACACGGCGATTATAGTTAATGATGATATATTATATTCTTGAAAAATTGTTAAGAGAGTGGATTTTATGCTCTCTCACCACTATAAATAACTATGTAAGGTGATGCATTTGTTAAATAGATAATGTAACCACACAACAATATATATGTACTTCAAACTGACATGTTGTGCATAGTAAAATATGTTATTGTTGAATTAAAAATAAATTATAAAGTAATAGACAAATATTTTCTATCTGGCCCTTTAGTGAAAAGTTTGCCACCCTCTTTGGGCTGGGGTTTAGCTCAGTTGGTTGAGTACTGCTCTGTACTCTCTGAGGACTTGAGTTTGATCCCCAGCACCATAAAAACAGGAGAAGGACCTCGCAATCCAGTCCCAAAGCAATCCTGAAACAATCAGCCATTGAAATCCAGTGAGGGTCAATAAGAGTTGGACTTGACTTTAGGGCACCTAACGAGAACAAGTTTACAATTGTGGTTTTGCTTTTAGAAGTACTCATTCCTTTTTATAATGGAAAATTAAATTTGCTGACATATTTGATCAATATCTATCCTCACCATTTTTGCAGAAATTGCACATTCTCTCTATTTACCTTTATTCTTTTAAAGATATATTTTCAATAGCTCTTTTAATCTGTAATAAACTCTTATTTTTCCTATATATGAAAATTCCTTTATTTGTCCTTACTCATAAATGATGATTTAATTAAACATGAATTCCAGGTTCATGGTCATCTACCCCAGTACTTTCAAAGTATCATTTCATTATATGTGGACTTTTCTTTATCCAATTGAGAAATCAGCTCAACCTTTTATAAATAATCTCCCTTTTCTTTCTGATGTCTTTTAAGATTCCTAGAGAAATGAACTTTTATAAAATATATATTTAACACTCTTGGTCTGTACTTTGAGTTATCCTTCAGATATTTTAAAATCATTATACCTTAGTTTTGTGTCACAGATTAATTCTCTCAGAAATATATTCTAACTCATTAATTCTTATTCAGCCCTATCAAGTCTAGAGTATCCTTTAATTTCAATGAATAATTAAATGAGTAAACTCTACCCAAGCCCCTAGGCTCAAGTCTGGATCAGGCAATATATCTTGTATAAAGCATTTTTAATTCTTTTTCCCCCAAACAAATGAACTTCCAGCTGACTGTGCCTACTTCTAAATGAAGAACCTAGGTGAGCATTCAGGCACACCTACCAGTTAATGCTTTTCTTTGTCCGATTTATATTCCTCACAGATAGTCATATTTTTTTCATAGTTTTACGCTTTTGACTTTTCTTTTTTATATTTATGTGTCATAGCTTTGTACTTAGAATAGAGAGGTAATTGAAGCATGAATTCACTATACAATCTCAACCAGAGATCAATTTATAGAAGTAATTGTACTTGTTGTTGTTAGGTACCATTGAATCAGTATCTGGCTCATAGCAACGCTGTGTACAACAGGCGAAACACTATTGTCAGTGCTTCTCTGTTATTCATAGGGTTTCCAATGGCTGATTGTTTTTTGGGAGTGGGCTGCTTGGGCCTTCTCCCAAGTCTACAGGAACTGGTGTTCCCAGGTAGTCTCCTATCCAAGTACAAATTAGGCCTGACCCTGCTTAGTTTCTGAGATCTGATAGGATCAGATGCCACAATGGTATGGCTACAAGCCAATTGTACTTAATAGAGATTATTTACAAAGAAATACTTTCAAGAATATAGATGAAAGAATTTATACAGTGACTCTTGGTAAAGCATGGCTTGCTGTTAGGCTTTTAAAAGAAAAGTCTCAATAGAGTTTCTTAAGCTGTATCATATAAACAATTGCCTCTCTCAAAGGTGGACAAAATGATGACATATGCAACTTCCTATCAAGTGGTTGTTCCATCAATATGACACTCACTTGTACTAGATTCTATACGACTTGGAATTTCAAGTGCTTCTGGAATATGTCTGTAAATTATATGGGGCTTACATCCCATGATTCTCTTTAATTTTAGACTCTTCTGAGTGTTCTTTCTTTTGTACTATTATTTATTTCTAGAAAGTCTTTGACATAAAAATTTGGTGAAGATGTAGATAGAAAACATTACACAAATGAAACTATTTCCAAATGGAATATTAGAGAGCTTTGTTCTTTAAAGTTACATGTAGAATCAAATGAATACAAGTAAAGCCAGGGAAATATGAATGAGTTAATCTCAGTATATTGCTTGTGAAATTATTCTACAGTTTAGAAAAATTATCATTGGGCACCTGGGAAAAAGCACAAGGGATCTCTGTATTATTATTTATATCTACATGTGAACCAAAAATTATTTCATTTATTTAAAAAAGTTAAAGATTCTTTCTTCTGTTGATGAGCATTGGTTAGTTCTATATCTATGCAATTGTGGAGAGTGCTGCATTAAATATGCAGATGCATTTGTCTCTGTGGTATGATGACTTGTCTCCCTTTGGGTATATTCCTAGAAGTGGTATAGCTGGGTCATATGGCAGTTCTATTTTTAGTTATCTGAGGTATCTCCATATTTATTTCTAGAGTGGTTGAACTAATTTATCATCTCACCAGTAGTGTAAAAGAACTTTTTCTCCTCTTCCTCACCAGCTTTTGTTATTATTTGTTTTGTTGATCTTGGCCATTTTTACTGGAGTTAGATGGAATCTCAGTTGTTTTGATTTGCATTTCCCTAATGGCTAGGGAAACTGAGCATTCTTTTATGTGTTTCTTAGCCCTATGAACTTCTTTTCTCAACTGTCTGTTCACTTCCTTTGCCCACTTGTGTATTGGGTTATTTGTTGTCTTAGGATTTACTTTCTTGAGTTCTTTATAAATTCTGGAAATTAGTCCTCTTTTGGATGTGTAGGATGTGAAGATTTTCTTCCATTCAATGGACTCTTCCTTGACTCTGTTGATTGATTCCTTTGCTGTGCAGAAGCCTTTTAATATCATGTAATCCTATTTGTCAAATCTTGGTGCCATTTCCTGGGCAATTGGAAATACTTTCCTATGTCTGTGTATTGGAGCTTGTGCCCTATATTTTTTCTGGTACTTTTAAGATTTCTGGTTTTATATTGAGGTCTCCTATCCATTTTGAGTTGACTTTCATGCAAATTGAGAGGTGTGGGTCTATTTTCATTTTTCTGCAGATGGATATCCATTTTTTGAAGAGACTGTCTTTTCTCCATTGATCATAATTAGCCCCCATGTCAAAGATCAGGTGGCATGAAATAATGTCATTTGTAGCAAAATGGATGGAACTGGAGAATATCATCTTAAGTGAATGAACACAGCCTCAAAAAGGCAATACCTTATTTTCCCATTCATATGTGGGAGCTGAATGTTACATAAAGGAAAAAACACTATACATAAGCAGATATATAAAAATGAACAATTAAACTTAGCTAAAAGGGGAAAATATAAGCAGAGTAGAAAGAAGGAGGTAAGGGACTATCAAAGGGAAGTGAAAGATGTGAGATGTAGGAAGGGGAGGAGAAACAATGTAAAGGGATAAAAGGGGAGAGGATATTCTCAATGTAAATGATGCAACTTCATGAGCATATGGAAAAATAGTGGAATATAACCCATAAATGCATATCAGTTTTACTACATATTAAACGTTTCCATAAACTTTGTAAATTGATGAAAGTATAACCAAAAGTGATTTAATAGTTGCACAATAGAAAAAAACAATTGTTGTATTATTCTGTATCCTACCAATATTTATCAGTAAGGGGAAAAAGAAAAAAGTTAAAGATCAATATAATACCCATCAAAATTCCAATGACATTCTTCATATAAATAGAAAAAAAATTCCTAAAATATATATGGAACAACAAAAGAAACTGAATAGCCAAAGAAGTCCTGAGTAGAAAGAGCAATGCAGGAGGCATCACAATACCTAACATCAAATTATATTACAGAGCCATAGTAACAAAAACCAGCATGTACTGGCACAAAAACAGACATGTGGATGAACAGAATGAATAGAAGACCCAAGAAAAAACCCCATACAGCTATATTACTACTTAGTTTTTGACAAAAGTGCCAAACACATCCACTGGAGAAAGACAATCTTCAGCAAATGGTACAGTGAAAACTGAATATCCACATGTCAAAGAATGAAACAAGACCTCTGTCTCTCACTCTCTATAAAAATCAATTCAAAAAGGATCAAAGACCTTGGTGTATGACCTGAAACTTTGAAAGTGACATAGGAAAACATATGGAAAACACCTCAAGAAAATTACTTTCTATAAAGTTTTATAATGCTCAGGAAATACTAGCAATAAGTGACAAATGGAGTTCCATGAAATTAAAAAGTTTCTTTAGGGTAAAGGAAATAATAGAGAGCCCACAGAATGGGAGAAAATCTTTGTCAACTATACATCGCACAGGTAATTAATATCTTGAATATATGAAGAACTAAAAATTAAACACCAAAGAACCCCACAAATAATTCAATCAGTAAATAAGCAAATGAATTGAACAGATGGTTCTAAACAGAAGCACAAATTTTCAATAAGTAGATGAAAACATGTTCAACATGCTTAGAGATCAGAGAAATAAAAATATAAACTGCATTGAAATTCCATCTTACCCTAGTCATAATGGCTAGCCTCAACAATACAAACAACAACATATGCTAGAGAGGATGTGGGGGTAAAGGAGTCTTTATACACTACTGGTGGGAATATATATTAGTACAGCCAATGTGGAAATCAATGTGGAGCTTCCTTAGAAAACTAAAAATAGAACATCATATGATCCTACTCTCCCATTCATGAGTATATGCCCAAAGGAAGATAAATCAATATACCATGGAGACACCTACTACAATTCTATGTTTATAGAAGCACTGTTCACAACAGCAACTGCAGTGACACAGCAGTAAATTGACAGAGAACTGCCTAAAAATCAAGCTGGTTTCAAAAGAGGGTGTGGAACCAGGGATATCATTGCTGATGTCAGATGGGTATTAGCAAAAGCAGAGAATACCAAAAAGATGTCTATCTATGTGTTGCTGACTATGCAAAGGCATTTGACTTAGTGGATCATAACAAATTATTGATAATATTGCGAAGAATGGCAATACCAAAGCCCTTAATTGTACTCATGAAGAATTTGTACATGAACCAGGAGGCAGTTGGTCAAACAGAACAAGGAAATACTGCCTGGTTTAGAGTTGAGAAAGGTATGTGTCAGGACTGTATCTTTTCACCATACCTCTTCAATCTCTATGCTGAGCAACTAATCTGAGAAGCTGGACTTTATGAAGAAGAACAAGGCATCAGGATTGGGGGAAGACTCCTTAACAACCTGCATTATGCAGATGACACAACTCTGCTTGGTGAAAGGGAAGAGTATTTTAAACATTTACTGATGAAGATCAAAGAACACAGCCTCCAGTATGGATTGTGCCTCAAGATCAACAAACAAAAATCCTTACAACTGGCTGAGTATGCAGCTTCATGATAAGTGGAGAAAAGATTGAGGTTGACCAAGATTTTGCTTTACTTGGTTCTATAATCAACACATTCAAGAAATCAAAAGACACATTGCATTGGGAAATGCTGTTGCAAAATACCTTTTTAAAGTGTGAAAAGTAAAGAAGTCACATTGAAGATAAAGGTGAGCCTAAGGTATGCCATGGTATTTTCAGTCACATCATATGGTTGTGAAAGCTGTCCATTGAATAAGGGACATGAGAAAAGAATTGATGCTTTCAATTATGGTGCTGGAAATGAATATTGAATATACCATCAACTGCCAAAAGAACCATGAGATCTCTTGTAGAAGAAGGGCAACCAGAGTGCTCCTTGGAAGCAAGGAGAGCTACACTGCATCTGAAATATTTTGGACATGATATCAGAAAGGGACCAATCCCTGCAGAAGAACATCATGTTTGGGAAAGTAGCAAATCAATGAAAAAAGGAAGACCCTCAACTAGATGGATTGACACAGTGGCTACAACATTGAGCTTAGACATAAAAAAGATCCAGTGCTTGGCAAAGAATCAAGAATATTTCATTCTGTTGTACATAGGATCACTATGAGTTGGATATGACTTGATGGGACCTAACAACAACAATAGTTCACAATATCTAATATGGTATCAGCTTAGATGTCCTTCAACAGATGAATGGACAAAGAAAATGTGTATGTACACAGCAGCTTTTTCTGAGCAATAAAGAAGGAAATTATGCCAGGTGCAGTGGTGCCTGCCTGTAATCCCAGCGCCTCGGGAGGAGGAGGCAGGTGGATCACAAGTTTGAGACCAGAGACAGTCTGTGTAACTTAGCGAGACCCTGTCTCAAAAAAGTTAAAAAAAAAAAATCAGGCTGGTGGTTCAGCTCAGTTTTCCAGCACTTGCAGAGCAAGCGCAAGGTCCTGGGTTCAACCCCTAGTACTGCAAAAAAAAAAAAAAAAAAAAAAAAAAGGAAATTATTTCATTTGCAGCCAAATGGATAGAATTGGAGTGAAGTGAGCCAGACTTAGAGAGACAAGTACTATATATTCTCTCTCATATGTGGAATCTAGATTTTAAGAAAAATCATATATATGTGTGAGATTTGAATGTAAAGGGGGGACTACCCGGAGGGAAAGGGAGATAGTGGGCTGATCTCCACATATCTCAGAAGCTAAGCAGGGTGGGGCCTGGTTAGTACTTGAACAGGAGACCACCTGTTAATACTCAGTGCTGTAGGCTTTGAAGAAGGATCTGGCAAGCCTACTCCTGAAACAATTAACCATTGAAATGCAATGAATAGCAGAGAAGCACTGGCATAGTTCCAGGTACAACACACTGTTGGGGAGTGTTTCATCAATTGTACATAGGGTCGCTGTGAGTCAGACCCAACTCGACAGCACCTGACACCACCTAATAGATATGTGACTTTATGCACATTGCTTAACTTCCTTGGATCAGTTTCCTAAGTATCAAGATATATTGCTTGTTGTTGTTGTTGTTAGGTGCCGTCAAGTCGAGTAAGACTCATAGCGACCCTATGTACAGCAGATCGAAACACTTGCCGATTCTGTGCCAGGCAAATGATCTTATTTATGTTTAAGCCCATTGTTGCAGACACTGTGTTAATCCATCTGGTGGAGGGTTTTCCTCTTTTCCGTTGACCTGCCACTCTTCCAAACATGATGTCCTTCTCCAGGGATTGTTCTCTCCTGACTACATGTCCAAAATATGTAAGATGCAGTTTGGCCATTTTTGCTTCCAAGGAGCATTCTGGTTGTACCTCTTCTAGGACAGATCT
>VMDO01029067.1:0-13146 GCA_007922755.1 Pedetes capensis
TAACAAGCTACTTTGATCAAGTAGTTCAATCCATTAGTCCACATTTTGGACTCTTTCCTAAACAGGTAATCAGATCAGATTAAGTATGAAGGTAAAATGCACTATAAGCATGTGTCCAATTTTGCAACTCTTATCTTAATTGGAAAATGTGTGTCTAATTATAACATTACAAATATTGATTATATTCCAATTTAAAAATTATAAGAATTATTATTCTAGAATCAAACTTAACTGTTAAAAATTTTAAAAGATAACTATATAACTGATAGATACTTAAAAATGGTGGGGAATATATGTATGGATAGTTATTTTTTCTCATTTTTCATATTAAAACCTCAAGAAATAAAATTTTAATAAATTATGAAATAGACACTTAAGCTCTCTCTTTAACATGATAAATATACCATAGGAAAAAAATATAATACAAATGTATGAATGGTGGAGAAGAGAGAGGTGATATGAATGAAAAGTTTCTTTGTCTTTTAACATGGAGTCAGTATTTAATTTTTTTGTTTTTGTTTTTCCGTACTTGGGGTTGAACCCAGGGCCTTGCGCTTGCAGGCTCTGCAAGTGCTGGACCACTGAGCTGCAACCCCAGCCCTTTTTTTTAACTTTTTGAGACAGGGTCTCGCTAAATTACGCAGGCTGCCTCTGGTCTCAAACTTGTGAATCTCCTGTCTTTGCCTCCTGAGCTGCTGGGATTACAAGCATGCACCACCATGCCCGGCTCAATATTTGATGTTTTATGGTGATAAAAATATTGATAAAGGTGTTAGATACTGGAAGCAACTTATATGAAGTGAATAAGTAAAAAGGGTTAGCAGGGTTAAATTTGGAAAGGACAATGGATGTAAATATGTTGAAGAGGATACTATTGTGAGTTATTTTATTCTCTTCCTTATTGTTAAACATTTATTTCACTATGTGTTGTTTTATAATTGAAAAATATTTTTATATAAATGTCTTCATTAAAGAATTGGTTATAATAAGCAAAAATCAGAAAAAAAGTAATGTCTATTTAAAGTTGAGTGGATAAATAATTATGGTACACGTGTGATTTAGGTGCTGAAAGCAAATTTCATAGGTTTGCATAGATTAGGAGAAAATTCATCACAAAAAAAGGAGCAGTATCAAAAATTCTTAATTCCTTATGACAAAAAGATACTAAATGTTAGTATCTCTGCTGAATTACTCCTTGGTGGCAAATTTATTTTTCTACTTTTCCATTATTATAACTTTTTCAGTTATAATATGCTTATTTTAAAAGGAGGAGGTTTGAATGAAATTACTGAAAATAACATGGTGATTGAGTTGTTACCAAAAGGAAGAGGGAGTTTAAAATGAAAAACAACCTCAGTAATTCATAATTTGAATATTAAAACATGTCAGTTTTTTTTAAATCTTTCAAAATTTAAGACTGCATATAATGCTCAAACTGATGATTTTACCATTTTATAAAGGAAGCTAATGAGCTAAACTGTGCCGAAGAAACATTGCCAGTTTTTTAACTCTAAAGTCATTTAGGAAAAAAAAACCCTACACACTAAAGCGATGATTTATGTGTCCTTCTGAAGAAGACAAGAATTCACTCTTTGAAATATGAAGAAACTGTTCCAGATACATATTATGAATTTCCTACTGCAAATTGTCAAGTATTGCCCCGGAAGTCGCTCCTCATGAGCATTTTGTATCAAAGAATTACATTAGCCTTTTATTCTTTCATGTTTGGAGTTCATCATGAATAGCATTGCTCAAAAGTATTTGGTTTTAATTAGCATCAGCCTCTTTCTCTTCTATAATTCATGACTGCTACTTCTTTTAGTCCTTCATGTACATGTCTTGCTTTCTGTATTGTTGCCTACATCTTAACTGTGTGATCTCCATGTGTAAACACATACACTCAAACATGCAGCTCATGTATTGTATGTCATTTTGGTCAATGACAGACCACATATGTGACAGCAGTCCCATAAGATTATATAGCCTAGTGAAGTTTCACCATGTGTAAGTACACTCTAAGACAGGAGTCCCCAACTCCTGGGTGGTGGACTGACACTGGTATGAGTAGTGGGTGAACGATATGGGTAGTGGGTGATTGAGTGAAGCTTCATCTGTATTTATACAATCAATATAATGAACTTGGATCATCCTGAATCCCCACCACCACCTTAGTGCTAAAAAGATTGGGAGCTGCTGCTCTGAGACATTTGTACAACAAAACTGACTAATGACATTTCTCAGAACTTATCATTAAGTGGCATGGCTCTGTGTGTTTAATATATATACAACAAATAACTAAATTGTATTTGCTCTTAAAATATAATTAAATATAAAATTAATTACTGAGAGAATACCAAACTGGCTCGTGGAGGGATCACTGATAATACTGATTTAAGAATGTTTATTACATGAATAGAATTTACTGAAAAATGTTCTGAAAATGATCATTTTTGGCATTTGTTGTTTTGTTATAGACTGTCAAGTCAGGTCCAATTCACAGCAATTGTATGTACAACAGAATAAAACACTCCTCAGAACTGTGCCATGCTGGGTATTATGTCAATGCTATGCTATTCAAAGAGTTTTCAATGGCTGGCTGTTTCAGGAGTGGGTTATCAAGTCCTTCTCTCATTTTAGTGGTGCTGGGGATTGAAGCTGGAATCTCAGAGAGTGCAGAGTGGCTCTCTACCAACTGAACTACACCCAAGCAGTGGTTTTCTACTGCAGCTCTCACCTCGTCGGGCATATTTCTCATCCTTAACACAAACTTCATTTAAGGAACCAGTTGGATCACAATGGCATGGTTGGCATGGTCTTGGATAATTTGGCGATACCTAAAAAAAAAAAAATTAAAATACTTTTTACCAAGTATAATAATAACAATAGTATTTTTCAATTCATCAAACTTCTAAGGACAAATTAGTTTTAATAATATATAATAAATCAATTTTAGAAAATTATAAGAAATTACCTTTAATACATTTGTAATTTGTAAAGCCCAATTCTTCTAAATAAGACTTTGCCATGTTAGTTTTACATCTTTTAATCTTTTGCTAAATTTTTTAAGGAAATCTAAGATAAAGAGTCTTTAACCTCCAACATATTTTATGATACATCAATTTTTAATAATAGTATCATTATCATAACAATGAAAAATAATATTTGCTTGGTATACTCAAATATATATTCCATAAGAATTTCTTCTTGATTATTCTGGTTTTTTTTTAAATTACAAAGTAGCTCAAAAAAAGAAATATAAAATTTCTCCCAATTTATTTTTCAAGATTTTTTTTCTTTGAGATGGTCTCACTGAATTACTCAGACTGCCGCTGGTCTCAAACTTGTGATCCTCCTGCTTCCACCTCCCAAGTCACTGGGATTACAGGTGTGCGCCACCATGCCTGGCTATTTGTCAAGAACTTTTTACACATTGATTATAGTATGACTAATTAAATAGAAATTTATATTTGGTGCTCAAAATGATACTACTAAATATTTAAATTAAAAATTTGGTTTTCTAAGGAGGCTGAATAACCAGAGAGGAAACAATGTATCTTTATAATTAGGAAAACTTGAGCTCACATCCCAGTGTGGCCACTTACTGCGTTTGTGGCCTTGAGCAATTTATTTACTTCCTTGCAATGTGAGGATGATAAAGACAACTACAGCAATGTTACACAAATTAAAATTAAGAGCAATATCATGTAAAGCATCTCATAAGACTCCTGGCATCTATTAAGTACTTAATATAATTAGTAGCTTTTATTGTTAGAATATTTTAATTGAAAAAATATATATGTGTGTGTATATGTGTATATGTGTGTGTGTGTGTGTGTGTATCCTACATGTACTATATATACATTTGCTTTCCAGAGAGAATAGGAAAGAAAAAACTAAATTAGTTGCCCAGAAAATAGTGAAATTCTACTGAATATACATATATATGTAAATATGTATATTGGTGTGGTCTGAATTTATGATGTCCTCCAAAGGTCATGCTGTTGAATGATTGGTCCACAAGTGGTGGTGCTGTCCTGGAAGGTTACAGGGTCCCACCCTGCACAGGTGGCCATAGCTTCATGGAAGATGGTCATTGGAAGTGGACCTTTGGAGGTCTCATATAAGCCCAAGGTTCTGGTAGTTCTCTCTGCTCTTGATCACCAAGATGTGAGGTCTTCTGCCATAAGTCTGGGTTGCCAGCTCAGCTGCCATATCTTTCTGGCTATGGGACTGAGATCCTCCCACCAGGAGCCCCAATACATCATTCCTTCCATAAGTTTGCTTCATTCAAATATTTTGCCACAGTAACACACAAGCTAACACATATAAATTTTTATCTAATAAAACACTTCTTTCATATATGTATATATTGAAGCTTAATTTATAAGTAGAAACTCACTTGCTAATATAAATTGGCATGATAAAACTATAGTTGTTTACATTTGTGATTGAATATGAATCAACTAAATTCATAGAGCAGTTTCAAAGTCATCACTTATTCAAGATACATTCATTTACTTCCTATTATGAAGTAAAGATAGTGGGTGCACTGCATAGATAGGAGGCATGTTCCCTTTCATAAACAAGCTTATGGTAATAACAGATTTGAAAGAGAATGATTAAAGAGAATATGCTAAGTAATAAAATATACACAGACACAGAGCCTTATGGGGAAAAGAGGGAAAATACCACAATACAATGAAATCAAATAGTATTTTTCAGAAAAAGTGACATTTAAATTGGAGTATGAGCCAGGCATGGTGGTACACACCTTTCATCCCAGTGACTCAGGCAGTAGAAGCAGGAGGATTGCAGGTTAGAGGCTAGAGGTAGCCTGAATAATTTAGGGAGAACCTAACTTATAATAAAAAAGTAAAAGTGGGGCTAGGGGTGCAGCTCAGTGATAGAGCTCTTACAAAGCATGTGTGAGGATCTGGATTCAGCCCTCTAGTACTGAAAGAAAATAAATAAACTGTAGTTTCAACTGGACAAGGTGGCACATGCCTGTAATCCCAGTGACTCAGGAGATACAGGCATGAGGATCATGAGTTTGAGTCCAGAGGCAACCTGTGCAATTTAGCAAGAACCTATCTCCAAATTAAAAAAAAAATTAAAATGGGCTGAGAGTACAGCCCAGTGGTAGAAAACTTTGCAAAGTATGTGAGAGGCCCTGGGTTCCAACACAAACTACCACATAGCAATTGACAGTAGAATTGAGAAAAAACTTTCTATATGGAGGAACCACTAGGAGATAGATAGATGTGTGTGTGTGTGTGTGTGTGTGTGTGTGTGTTCATACACACACATATGTATACTGTTTGTAGTATAATGAAAACAATTCTTTTGCATAAAATTTTGACTCTTACAAGTATGATTTATTACGATCTTGATGATGAGTCTGAGTAAACCAATGCCTTTTAATTCTTTATCATGCCTCATGCTAATTTGGAGAACCTGCTGGAATTAGATTACTGATCAGGAAATTTTCTTTCATTCTTTCTCTCTTCTTTACCTGCAGTACTGTAGATTGAACCCAGAGCCTCATACATACCTTCCACGCACTCTACCACTGCTGTGCACCCTTAGCCCTTTAAAAAAATTTTTTTTATCTCACAGCAGGGTCTTGCTACACTTGCTACACACACACACACACACACACACACACACACACACACACACACACACATCTATCTATCTCCTAGTGGTTCCTCCATATAGAAAGTTTTTTCTCAATTCTACTGTCAATTGCTATGTGGTAGTTTGTGTTGGAACCCAGGGCCTCTCACATACTTTGCAAAGTTTTCTACCACTGGGCTGTACTCTCAGCCCATTTTAATTTTTTTTTTAATTTGGAGATAGGTTCTTGCTAAGTTGCACAGGTTGCCTCTGGACTCAAACTCATGATCCTCATGCCTGTATCTCCCGAGTCACTGGGATTACAGGCATGTGCCACCTTGTCCAGCTGAAAGTTACACAGGCTACTCCTGGCTTGAAACTCTCTATCCCTCTATATCTGCTCCCTGTCACTGGGATAACAGGTGTACGACAACACATCAAATTTGAATTTCACCAGTTCATTTATAATAGGAATTGTTGTTGCTGTTGTTAGGTGTCGTCAAATTGGTATCCGACTCATAGCGACCCTCTGTACAACAGGGGAAACACTATTGCCAGTGCTTCTCTGCTGTTCATAGGGTTTTCAATGGCAGATTGATTTTTGGGAGGGGGTTGCCAGGTCCTTCTCCCAAGCCTACAGCTTCTGGTGTTCCCAGGCGGTCTCCCATCCAGGTACTAACCAGGCCTGACCCTGCTTAGCTTCCAAGATCTGACGGGATTGGATGCCACAGGGCTATGGCTGCAGGCAGATAAACAGATAGGTTGGAATAAAAAAAATTTGGAAAGATATTCAGAACAAGCATAAGAAATCTACTGTAACTTTATTAATGAAAGATGAAGTGGATTTTATAACCAAAAGTTCCATCTGAAATTAAGTGGAAATCTTTATAATTACTAAGATATCTCATTATAAGATACAAAAAAAGATATGAAAGATTCTAAATGTGCATGCATCTAATAAGAGTGCTTCAAAGTTCATGAAAACATACTAACAAATGAAATGTAGTAATTTAAAGTCATAAATTGGATAAACACACATTTGACTCAGTTGGTAGAATGCTTGCTCTGCACTCTCTGAGGCCTTGGGTTCAATCCCATGTACCACAAAAAATGAGAGAAGGACGTGGCAATCCACTCTGGAGGCAATCCTGAAATAATCAGCCATTGAAGGCCCTGCGTAGAGTCCCTATGAGTCTGACCCAACTCAACAGCACCTAACAATAACAACTTCAGAACAAGCACGTCTGCCAATTTACCAAGAGATCCCCTATTAAGCCATAAAAAATCTCAATAAACTTGTACAGTTTGACATTTTAGAGACTATGTTCTCAGACTATAAGACATTTAGGGCAGAGCTCAATAAAAACATGACACTTAAGAAAGACTAAATACTTGGAAATTTAAAGGCCCCAAATATTTGGAAATTAAATAACAAAGATGAAATCACAAGAAGAATTAGAAATTATTTTCAATGATGAACAAATATAAAGCATTACTGAATTCATCAGAAACAAGTAATAAATTCCTAGGACATTTATATTTAATGCTTAAATTTTATTTTAAAAAGTCTTAAAATCAATAACCTAGATTTCCAAATTGACAGGTAGAAAGATAATATGAACTTTAAACCTAAAACATTCTAGAGGAATAATTTAATAAATATAAGGAACAAAAATCAGTAAACATAGAAAAGACAAAAAAAGATGATTAATGGTTTGATGAATCTCTAGCACTGGTGATCAATAAACAAGAAGAAAAGAAAGAAAAAAATTTTAAAAAGAGACAGAAATACCTTTTCATAAATAAAAAATAAATATTAAGTAAATAGATATATAATAAAAACAAATAAATAATTTTAACAATTAGCATGGTGCTAGTAGTATATACACTCTATTCTGGACCAAGACTCCCCTAACCTCTGGGTGCTGAGCCAGGGTACCTGGCTGCACAGCAGGAGGTGAGTAGCTGTGAGCCAGTTAAATTTCACCTGGATTTACAGCTGCTCCACATCACACCACAAATATAATGCAATTGAATCATCCCAAACTCCACTTGCCTCCCTGTCTTTGGAAAAATTGTCTTTTTTTTTTTTTTTTTTTTTTTTGAGACAGAGTCTCCCTAAATTACGCTTACTGCCTCTGGTCTTGAACTTGTGATTCTCCTGCCTCCACCTTCCGAGCTGCTGGGATTACAGGCATGAGCCACTGTGCTCGGCTCAAAAAATTGTCTTCTTTGAAACCTGTCTCTGTTGCCAAAAAGGTTAAAGACTGCTGTTCCCAATTTTAAGAAGGATTATTGTTGTTGTTGTTAGGTGCTGTCCAGTCGGTATCCGACTCATAGCGACCCTCATAGGGTTTTCAGTGGCTGAGTGCTTCGGGATTGCCTTGGGAGTGGATTGCCAGGCCCTTCTCCCATTTTTGCGGTGCTGGGAATTGAACTCCGGGCCTCAGAGACTGCAGCACAGCACTCTACCCACTGAGCTAAATCCCAGCCCTTAAGAAGGATAAGAGATATTAAAACAATTTCCAAACAAACAAAACAAAACAACAAAAACCTTTATGACAAAAATTTGATTACTTAGATGAAATAAGTGCTTTGAAAACTACAATGTTTTAAAATGACCTATGAAAAAATATAAAAATTACTTAGCCCAACCTAAAATTTAAAAATTAAATTCAAGCCAGGCACGGTGGCACATGCCTGTAATCCCAGCGACTCAGGAGGCAGAGGCAGGAGGCTAGCAAGTTTGTCTCAAAAAGTAAAAACATGGGCTGGGTGTGCAGCTCAGTGGTACTGCACTTGCAAAGTATGCAAGCGTGAGATCCTGGGTTCAACTCCCAGTAACATGAAAAAAAAAATTAAATTCATTTCCAATTCTTGTCAATAAAGAAAAGGAAAAGCTCAGATAGTCTCAGCAGAGAAGTTTATTTTAAAAATGTATCAAACCTACTTTTAAAAAACTAATTTAAATCTTAACAAATTATTTTAGAAATCTGAGCATAAAGAAGCATTTCCCAACTCTTTTCTTGAGGCCAATGTAACTCAATACAAATATAGACAAAGATATTACAAGAAAATAAAATTATGGACTAATCTCCCTTATGTGAAAACACAAATATCCTTAACTAAATAAAATCATCTAATTTATAAAAGTCATAATATTTTATAATAAAATTTCATTTAACCTACATATGTAAAATTAGTCTAATATTTTACAAATCAATGCAAATGGATCACATTAACAGATAAGGAAAAAAAACCACATACTTATTTCAGTAGATGCAGATCAGCATTTGACAAAATTCAATACTTTTGCATTACAAAAACTCTAGCTACCTAGGAATAGTTGGGAAGTTGCTGAATTTGATAAAAGGCATCCATAAAACATCTACAACTCACATCATACCCAATAGTGAATTATTATCTTTCCCTTTAAGATTGAGAATGAAATAAAACTGTCAGCTTTTACCTTCTTCACTTAACATTGGAATAAATATTGCAAGGAAAAAAATTACCCTGGATTTACCTATAGGCAACAGTTTATGTTTACAGTTTTAAGGAAAGTAGTTTAAAACCATGAGAATAAGTGAATTTTGGATGGATATAGATTGTAAAATCAATATTTAAAACTTCCTAGTAATTGCACAGAATAATTGGGAAACTTTAAAATATTTTTCAATAATAGGAAATATTGAAGATTCAACTTACCTAGTGATAAGTAGGATTTCAACATCAAAATTACTGTTATTAATAATTTAAAAAGATATAGATGCATACAGAAACATGCTATGTTCATTGATTAAATAACTCAACATTATCACAATGCTGTCCATCTTGGTATATAGATTCCAAACAACAATCTGAAGTAATATTTTCTGTAATTGACAAGTAGATTGTAAAAGTGTATGGCCATGCAAAGAAACTAGTACAGACAAAACAATGTTCAAGATGAAGTATAAATTTGGTGTATTTACATTACCTGAACTCTTAAGTTTATTAAGGCTAATGTGAACAAGATAATGTGGCATTCACCCCCAAGGATGGACAAACAGATCCACTTAATACACTGAGGCTCCAGAAACTGATCTACATTATATGATCACACCACATGATACTGAAGTGATTTGTTGGCTATGTAAATCTGAATCATTACTTTAAAACACACATAAAGATTTACTTGGGTTTGCTCTTACAGTCAAACTTAGAAACTTTCTAAAATAAAGAATATCTTGACTTGAACAGACATTTTATGAAACTATACAGTATGATCAATAGTTACTTAAAAGGAAAGCTAAATCTATAATGAGATACAATTTCACACCTATTAGAATGACAAAAATTAAAAAAAAAACATTGTCAATTCCAAATATTATTGGTGATACAGAACAATTGGAACTCAAAAAATCATATATTTTCTATCATTGTGTAACATGTCATTCCTAATTTGGCAAAGTGTTGGCAGTTTCCTGTAAAGTTAAACATATACCTATCTTATGAAATAATCATCTTACTCCCAGGTATTTATACAAAGGAAATTACAATATGATCATAAAAAGACACCTCATGTATAAAATTATTTGTAGGAGTTAATAAAAGAACTGGAAATGACCCAAATATTCATCAATAGGAGAAGAGATTAAAATTTTTGAAAAATTCATGCAGAGGAATATTATTCATCAATTTTTCAAAAAATAATTTAATGGATACAACATATGTGTGTGTATATGTATTTATATACATATTTTTTTGCAGTACTAGGGGGTTGAAGCCAGGGCCTTGCACATGCTAGGAAATCACTCCACTAATGAGCTGCATCCCACCTCCCTTTTTAATTTTATTATTTATTTATTTACTCATTCATTTAATTTAAGTTTTTTTGCAGTACTCGGGGGTTGAACCTAGGTCCTTGCATGAACTTTGCAAGTGCTTTACCACTGAGCTTCACCCCAGCCCATTTTTTAATGTTTTATTTTGAGTTAGGGTCTCTGCCTCTGGCTTTGAACTTGTGGTGCTCCTGCCTCAGCATCCTGAGTCACTGGGATTATAGTTATACACCATGGTGTCTGGCTCAACATTCATAAATCTTTAAAGTGTTATGACGGAAGAAATAAAAATGCAAACTAGTATATACTGTATGATTTCATTTTTATGAAGTCCACTAAATGGAAAAACTAATTTATATGATAAAAATCAGAACAAAGGTTATTGGGATTGGGGATTGTTTGGAATGAGGTACAATAGAATTTTCTGGAGTAACTGAAATATTGTATATCACATCTTATCGATTTGTATCGGTTTCAAGTATGGAATGTTCCTAGACATCTTGTAGAACTTGAAAGTCCAACTTTTTATAGAAGTTATCAAAATTATTTTTCTGCATAATATACCTTTGTATGAAAAAACAAAAATAATACTTTACAACATAAAAGCATACTTTACCCCTTTGGGTCGGAAGAAGCCATCAATACATGTCTCACAATTTATACCAGCAGTATTTTGTGTGCAGTTAATGCACACACCTCCACCAATGTACTTTCCATGTATATTTAAACTCAAATTTCTTCTGGCAACATTTTCATCATAATAGCATTCTTCAGCTTTCCCATGGCAATTGCATGCTATATTAAGAAAAAAAATAGTTAACATTAACATTAATTTGAAGTCTCAGATGTAGTTGAAATTATTTTCTATCATATATTTAGCATATACACAATATTTAGCATATACACAAATGTATTTAGAACATATTTTGATTTATTGGGTACATTAATGCATTTATGCTTTAAATAAAATTTTAAATAATTAAGACAAATTAAACTGAGTCTTATGAAATTGTCAACATTTTACTGGCTTTGACTTATAAAAGTGCAATCTCATAGTTCAGCCTATAATTTTCTATAATGAGAAATAAAATATTGAACAATAGCCCTTAATGAATAACCACCACATAATCTGTAATAAATTATGAAATGTGAGTCTCCATGTCAGCTTGCATGGGTCAAAAAGGGCATGTAGGATATAATTCCTTTCTTTTACTACTAATAACAACTAAAACTTTTTAATATGTCAGACTCTGTTCTAATTGTTTTAGATTTATTACTAACGATTTTAATTAAAATAAACCCTTTTCCATATATTAACCTGAATGACAGAGAAGTGTAGTAACTTACAAAAAATAACCTAATTGCCATTGGAAATGGCATTCTGAAGTTAGTTCTTAACCACTGCCACAATCCCTTCACATTCTACTAACAGAGTGAGATAAAACACATGGTAGGTAGCAACTAATTAGGACAAAATGAGAGCACCAAGCACTTTTGGATTTAGATGCTCTGTCCACTTACTAGTATTCATTCAACGTAGGGAATGTCTTAATTTCACTAAGACTCAGTTTCCATAAAAGACATGGGGTAGTCAATAAATAATTACCAATCAGGGATATTTAAAAGCATCAAATGAGATAATGCATGTAAAATCATTAGCATGATGACATATAAATAAGTTCTCAATTGATTTATCCAGCTCTTCATCTTCTTTGTTTTTTCCTCTGGCATTATAAGAATTCAAGAAGATGAAAAATGACTTTTCCCAGAAAGGGCTAGTAGGCCTTTGAAAATCACAAGGAATTTACATTAAGATGGGAACTACAGAAAGATATTTTTGCAGTCTCTTTCTTCTCCTTCCTATCACAGAGACTGAGTCTCTTTTATCTGTCCTTATATTGATTTCTGTGCATGCATTTGCATATACTCACAGGTATACAAATGTGTGCATGGAAGCACAAAGTTCAATCTTTTTGTAATTTTTTTTTCTATTTTTAGGCAAGTGCCCTACCATTGAGCAGCACTTCCAGCCCCATTTTTATTTTTTATTATGAGATGAAGTCTTGCTAAGTTGAGCTGCTTGTCAATCTTCTTAAAATTTCATAAATGGGGTGTTGATATATTTTTCTGAACTCCTTGATTTTACTAACAGTAAATCGTGTTGCTCTTCCGATATTAGCAGAAGTATCCCCTAAGGCTATGTGGCTGTGGTATAGCTGTTGGTAGAGTGTTTGCTCCTCGGATTCTGAGGCCCTGGGTTCCATCTCCAGCACTGCAAAAATGGGAGAAGCACCTGGCAGCCCACTCCCAAAACAATCAACCATTGAATACACTATAGATAGAAGAGAAGCACTGTCAGATATAATGCCTCTTTCCAAGTTGGAGGACTGAAGGCAACCTAACAACAACAATATCCCCTAAGGTTACATAGGGTACTACCTGAATGAAAATATGTATCAGACTCCTATAAATGGTCTGTTACATTGTTTCCAGGTTTTTCATGACAAATTATATATATATATATATATATATATATATATATATATATATAAAATATATATATATATACACACACATATATGTATATATATATGTATGTATATGTATATATATGTATATATGTATGTATATATATATGTATGTTGTTGTTGTTGTTAGGTGCTGTCAAGTCGGTATCTGACTCATAGCGACCCTCATAGGGTTTTCA